>JANSTU010050423.1:0-36800 GCA_027564075.1 Bolitophila hybrida
GCGAGCTCACACACATCACGTCAAACTAGTGACTATTTGGACACTCAAAACATCGAATTGATGGGTCATCCGCCTTATAGTCGTAGTAGCTGGCACCCAATGACTTCTTCCTGTTCGCAACAATCAAAGATAAATTGCGTGGTCAACGATTTACATCGCCTGAAGAAGCGGATAAAGCGTTCAAAAACCATGTTTTAGAGCTATCATCTTCAAACTGGTCAAAGTGCTTCGAAAAATGGGTTGTGGATTGAGCGTATGCACCATAGAACTTTAAAGATCATTTATTTATTCAATTATTCAATCTCGTGCGATAGTTAAATGCATTTGTATAAAATATATTAAATTAACAAATGATTTAAAAGGCCAAAGACACACACACATTGTACACAATTTTGGGTAGTACGATGGGAAAAGTAGTACGTTGAGCACGATCGTAGCACTTTGGCAGCACTGTCTTTAGTCACTATATTTACATAGTTCGGCAAACTGAAAAAACGCATGGCATTTGCGGTTTGCGATCGGGTTGGCGTTGAATTGCGTTTAAAATAGAAATTTTGAAAATTTGTGAATAGTGCAGATTGTTTACATATTAAATATGGTTTTAACAATGGATTCTCTGAAAATCGAACAACTTTGGTTACTTTGTTTTTAAATGTGTGTTACAAGATTGCAATTTTATATAACAACTTACGTATGAAGTAAATGTGTGTTATAAGATAGGGCCATTGAATTGTTATATAAATTCAGTTTGTAAATATTATTGTGAGTACATATTTTGTAATTTTTTTTATAATTTTGTTCACTGTCTTAACATCAAGCCAAATTTTAAGAGAGGAACATCACTTTTCGCATTATAAATCCAATAATACATTTTACAGTGTCTATATAGAATGATAGAACACAACTGCCAAATAATAATATTAGAATGTGTCATTTTTAATCGGTTACTTTGAAAATGAAAAACCGCAAATACACCACTTCAGAGTGCGTTATGCTTACTTTGCCGAACTATGTTAATAAAGTGACTACATTGTGGAACTATATACTGGAACGGTTATTATTATTATATTAGGAGATAATTACAACTATTACATAATTGTTTGTGAAGTAAAATTAACTTTTAAAACGCAAATAGCAAGCAAAGTTTGTAATACAAGATGCTATCGTTATTTTACAGGTGTTTAATTTTATAAGTTGCTAAATGACCTTCGAACCCACTTTTACAAACACAAGTCAAATAATCGAGTATTAAATGTGTTTTTTTATTGTGGCACCTTGTTGAATATTATGTAAATGTTATCCAGAAACAATTATTTGACAAATTACATATGCGTTTTTAAAAATGTTTATTTATTCTTTTAGTTCCTACATCCATGGCTTTTTTAGTTCGAGTTCGATTTGGTATCCTATATTATTTGCCATCTAAATTTACAGCTGAAATTGATCGAAATGGATCTACTGCTTCCAAATCTTCTTCTGACAATATTCGGTTGCCTGAAAAGAGAGTATAGTTTAGACAAATAAGAAATTATAAATGCAGAAACACTATATGACTCATAAGCGATAACAAATGACGTCATTCTTCAATAATATCATAATTGATAATTGATATTAGCACTTACTTTACATTCGGTGGCCTTATCTGGTGTATCACACCAGTATGATGGTCCGTATGTGCACTTACTTGCACCCAAAAGCCTCTTGGTTGTTGTTTCAGCCTGTGAATCAGCTACAAAACAAGAAAACTTTATACTGTTGTAATCACATAACAATAGAAAAACTCTTCTTTAATTACGTGTTCGCATTCAATTGAAAAACTGTCTTTATATGCAAAACTTACACAATGTCTCTGGTCGAGCACTGACCGCCAGCAACATCATTACAACAACACAGATAAGTGTCCAGAAGTTCATTTTGAAAGATGTTCAAAGACTGTAAATAACTATTAGAGAGATCGTGATGTACGTGTACTTGTATCGAATGTTCAGCGAATACTGTTCAACTTATTTTTACGAACTATCATATCTTATATACAAAACGAATGAATAGAAAAATAACATTAACTATAATACATATACAAATTACACATGCACATATATAATATCACACATTCTCTCGATGTATTCACAAACTTGATTATTTAAATGAGTTTTGTGTTGGCTAGATTGTTGTGTTGGTGCTGCAATGTATATTGGCGTGCTGTGGACGTGTCAGCCGTATTTGTGTGTAATTAAAAATATAAACCAAAATAAATATAATGCTAAATTAAAAAAAATAAATTGAAATAAGATGCTTATTTCGCGACTCATATGACTATGTTCATAGTGTGTAAAATATTACAAAATTGGAGTAATTTGATTCTTTTAATTAATAATTAACATTTGGAGAACTTAAAAACGAATTGGTGAATCGAGTAAAAAATATAATTGTACAGGTTTTATGTTTGCAATACAAACTAAATATCCGGCTGATATGCAACATAAAATAATAATAAAAAAAAACATTCGAGCATATATATTATATATCATATACTTTTGATGCGGACAAAGAACTTGTACTTTTGCTTGGCTTTACTCGGAGATGTGATTAGACTCTTATATTTATAAATTATTCTCTTTTGTATATATGTGATGAATAATTTTATATTTAACATTTACTATGATTATTAACATTCAAACAAATTCTACAAATTCTAAATTAATATGTAACATACTCGTATATCGTTTTATCATATTATTTAATAATTTATATTTAATTTAATTTATTTATTTCATATTTAACTATTTTATTATAAGTATTTAGGGTGAAATTGACTAACACGGCTAAAAGGGCCATCAAAATCAAGAAGAGACAACAATATTTTGTTTTATCAAAACATTTCTTTTCATTTCTTTTATTTATAAAATTTAAAACATATTACAATAATTTGCAAGAAATTCATCTCTTTTAAAATTGTTAACATTGGTCCTGTTGAGGGTTCATAAATGAATCTGAACTAAATACAAATACGAAATCTGTGGCTGACGAACCAAAGCTAAAAAAATAGTTTGGTCATTTTATTAACCACCAAATCCATAAAAACGAAAATGGGTATGAAGCTACGAATAAAGGACAACGATTTGAAAATTGCGACTTGAAACGTGGAAAAATTGTTTCAGCTGTTTCAGCCAGGACGACTGAGATACGCTTATATACCCTATGGACATAACAGCTACCCCAGGAGACTAGATGGACAGGAAAGGATTTTGAAAACCTTTAGCTGATTATGGCACAGTTTGAATTTCCTCAAAAGCGATAACAGATGCACTGTTCAGTCTAATAAGAATTAGTGGTAAACTCTTGAAATATTTTGAAACCTAAGGAAGAGGATTACTGATCTACACTGACACTAGCAGTACAATTTTCACGAAATCTGTAAAGTAGAAGTGGTAAAAATCTTTTTTTTTATTTTGGATCACAAATATCGGTAAGTAAGAAGAAGAATACCATCTGCTGGAAACAGATGTTTTTTCGGTCTTCATAAACTGCTTCGGTCTCGAACACTTTACCGAAATCCTAAGTGTAAGTTGTATCGAACTTTTATACGATCAGAAGCGTGGTACTAACTAACCCAAAAAAGGGACGAGCTCAAGTTACGAATCTTCGAAAGAAAAAAAAACAGCTGTACCGCCAGTGTAGTGATATAGTTCATTTCATCAAAGATGGTTAGGTCATGCACTTCGGATGAAAGATCACCGGGTTCCTGTTAAACTGTTCAACAGCAACATGGAAGGAAGAAGAAAGCCAGATGGAAAGATGTCGCAGATCCTGATATTTGTACTTCAGGAGTAGTTTATTGGAAGAAGATGCTATGCGAGGCCAAAACCAACAGATTGTTGTAGGTCACATGAAGTAAGTAAGCTAGTTATTGATAAAGACACAGCCCCGATATTTATAAAATGTTTTAACTGGAAAGAATTATGTTTCTGAAGTCGCCTAGTTATTCAAATTTGCGAGATATCTTTGAAAAATATTCAAAACACACTCAGACAGACCAGCACAACATCACTGTAGATGTAGTGAGGAAGCAACAGTTATTTGACCAATTTAAGTCTTGTTTCAGTTCTCATAAGATGACTGTGTAGACGCAAGCTGCCGTTGAAAAAGCGCAATTGGAAAATCCGCAAAACTGATTTTTGACTATGCGCGATTAGGCTACTGCGCAACGAGAATTAGTGCGTGTTCATTTCGTTCATATATGGATTGTGAGCAAAACGAAAATGCACCAGTTGTTTTCAGTTAACTATATGTGATTACAAAATGTCGAGCTATTTCCACTCGCACATATTATATTTGCGCATTTTCCGATTGCGTTATTTCGTATATAGCTGAATCCTTTCGAGCATTATCATATCGCGCAGCAAATACCAATGTTAGTTGCCTGGTCGATTTACTAAGTAGCAGTGATAGAGTAATGAATCATTTTATTATTTTATTATACAAACTTCCGAGGTAAGGAACTTCTAGAATATTTATCAAGAACGAACCTAGTTGTTCTAAACGTAAGGAACGAGCCTACTTTTTTACTTTTTTAACAAGAGTAAGGAAAGAGGTAATTGACCTAAACCTAGCTATAAGCCGACTTGCCAATTCTATCACAGATTGGCGTGGCATGGTTCAAGCACGGAAAATCACAACGATACTCTGCAACATCTGATGAGTAACCACTTCCCAACATGCATATTTAATGATACCAACACTAATGTAAACCATGTGGTTGACCGTGATCCAAATTGTAGCTGTGGGGGCCAATCTACAATTTGGATCACGATCACTATTGCTAGAATAAAGTGGGCCCTGTCCTCTTTTAAAACATACAAGACGCCAGGACCGCACGTCTTGCGTGCGCATTGCGCACAGCACCTACAGCTGCGCTAGACGGCGAAGCTATTCTAACTGCATTACGAATGCTAGACAATGATGAATGGATCAGTACTGGTACCATAGGTCATGCAATAATCCTTAAAAAGTCGTCATTAATAGAAATAAATCTATTTATGAAAACTGACAACATAAAAACGCTATAATCCTTTGAAAAATCCTTCAGATGGCAGAATGAGAGTCACTTCACAAGAAGTGGATCTACTATATTCACCGATGGATCCAGAATGGACGCTCAATCAGGTGCTGGAATCTATTCAAGTAGAGAAAACATACCACTTGGAAATGTGGCAACAGTATTTCAAGCAGAGATACATGCGATTTTTCTAGGTGCACAAATCCTTCTTGAAAAACAAATAACAAACAAAACTTAACGCTTTGGAAAACTCCCGTTCTTACAGGAGAACTACCATACAGACACACATGAATAAACTTCATACACTGAAATGAGAGTCACTAGATACGTGTAGACAAGCTAAATCTATATTTAGTAAACCTAACAAAAGTAACTCCTTTTTCTTACTTAATACTGGCAAACGTAAGTTTAAAAAATTGGTAAATATACTAATCATTTTAGAAACCACCTCCACAAAATCCGAGTTATAGATTCGACATTATACGGACAATGACACACTGGAAAACTTTCTATGTCAGTGCCAATGCTCCAGAGGAACAGAACTGTGCACACCAGTGGCTACAATCGATATCAAGGAATCTGTGGACAATTGAAACCCGGGAATTTGACGCATAAGGCCAGGCACAAATGTCTAAAGACATTACAGAAATGTGGCAAAAATGTTTGCGGACCTGGTTTCCCATATAAAATAAGCCGCATTTGTCTTTGTCTCTGCCGCACTTGTCTTTGCCTCTCCTGTCTTGCCATATCTGCTTGTGCTACAAAAGTCAACACAGCTTTTATAACTTTTTCGACATAAATTTGAATTTTAAGAAGAAACAATAATAATAAGCAAATGAAATGTGATTTCAAGCGAGTGTCAACATATCCGACGAATTAATCATCGAAAAATATGACGTCTTCCATAAAACCACCAGACACAGCTTTAAACTGATAGCATTAATTTCCTGCCTCAGAAAGAAACTCGAGTGCGCCCTCAAGAACATAATCTTCGAATAATGCGATAAATCTGTCATTCCCTCCGACGATACTCGATAATTGATACTACGATCAATTTGGATTTCGACAATATAAACTATCGAATCAAAATCTAGATACGGAACACGGATCGGAACCATACATTTTTGGCATTTTGGGCTTGACGTGTAATATAAAAGGAAATATTTGGAAAGGATCTAACTAACCATAGAATAGTTTGGAGTTCTATGGGGAATCTTATGATTATATGTATGTATCGATTATATTTTCCTGGTCGACCTAAAGCATATGTAGATTTGCAAAATCTCTTGAATACTCCCGTTCCCGAAGTTTAAACTTCATTTCGTGCAAGCAATTGAATTCTGCCAAGGTTGTCAAATATCTCCCTTCCGCTTTTTTGCTCTTTATTCAATGCTTTATAAAAAGAGTTACAGTGATCGGATTCAGTTCAAATATGCGCCGTTTTGTTCGATAATCTGTTTCCATCACAAGCCTCTTTTGAGGCCAACATTACACCACCAAGGGCGTTCGTAATGGACATGAACAGGTGGTAATCACTTGGCGCTATGTCCGGGCTATATGATGGATGCGATAAAACCTCCCATCGGAGCTCCCGTAGCTTCTGACGAGTCACCAAAGATGTGTGTGGCCTGGCGTTGTCATGGTGGAACAATACACCCTTCCTATTGGCCAATTCTGGACGCTTCTGGTCGATCGCCTTCTTCAAGCGGTCCAGTTGTGCGCAGTAGATGGTAGAATTAAGCGTCCGGCCATATGGGAGCAGCTAGAAGCCTGGCTTATCCATGGTGTCGTTTTCACCGGCTTTGAATCGTGGAAACCATTCTGCCGCGGTTCGAAGTGATATAGTACCATCGCCCAAACACCATTAATCTCACGGAACGTTTCTCTAGCGGATTTGCCTTTAACGAAGGCTTCAAAATAGCGCGAATTTCGGCGTTAGTGATTTCCATGTTTACACATCTATAACTTTTGAACGCAGCATCCAAAATAATCATGCATAGCGTCGTTTTGTAGGATATGTCAAGACTTTTCAAACCTTTGATGTATAAGTATTGCCCGATACGAGCTATGTAGCGCTTGGTACATAGCCACGAAATTCAAAAGACGGAAGGGAGATAGTTGACAACCTTATATTTCTAACATTTTTTATCATTACCGAACTGATTATTATTACCTTCAGGGGTGCTTGGTTCTTGCGAGCTTCTTTTTCTGTATGCATTTTTCTATATTCTAATATTTTATCTTTTATATGTGGCAGCTCTTATTCCAGCGGGTGCACCAAACTATAGCCGACACCACCATCAGAGATCAGAATTAGAACACAGAACATTTGTAAGACGTTCAGATATTTCTGAATTTTTTATATAATTTTATCGGAATAAAGTTGCTTTAATATATTAGTAAACAAATAATTTTACTAATTATAAAATTTATTTATTTTATTAGTACAATAAAATAAAAGTTTACGGCCGCAAAATGACCACATAAATTACGATACAATTAAATGTGTTAATAATTTAATTACAGTTTGTCAATTTTAATTGCAACGAAGGTAAAATTACCCATATAACAAAATTATTTTATTCAATTTAAATTACAAAAAAAATTGCACAAATGTTTGTGTATCCTAATTTAAACTTAAGAGGTTTGTATAAAACAAGAAAATAAAATTGTTAAAAGTCATTTATTTCAATTTTAAACAATGGCTAATCAAAATAAGATTTTTCTAGTATTCAATGAAAAATCAAATATGGTTAGAATAACAATTTTTCCAAAAACAATTTGGCATTTAGCAAATTATTAAAAATTCTAAATAATCTCGCTTAAAAATATAACATTTTATTCGTATGAAATGTACCGAGGACGATTTCATTACAATCTATATAGAAATTAGTTCATCTCACTGATACGAACAAACGACTCGTACTCGTTGGCAAAGCACATGCCAATCTGGCTACAAACTGTGTCTAGTGCTCCGTTGTCTGTAATAATGTTGATCATGCTCTGTCCGTAGATCTCAATAAGGCTGACACACTGAAATGTATTGAATACACGTTTAAATCATTTGTCTAATATAGTATTATATTGTTATTTACCTTTTTGTTGTACTGGCCAGGCAAATGGTTGCAGGTTCGTTCGATAACGTGCTCAACTTCGCGCACATTTTTTGGGTCGTCCAGAATTTTGGCCAGTGCCTGTGTGGCAGCATGACACACCGCGCATTCGACCACCTCGGCACGGCTCTCCGAAATAGCAATATCTGCATTGCATAACATAGCCTGGGCACAAATCTGCTTTGGCGGAGCAGTTGCCAACAGTTGTAGTACAAGTGTACCGTATTGATCCACAAACTTCGTGCACTGTGGCCCAACGGATTTTGGCATTTGCTTACAGATATTCTTGACGGTATCCTCAATTTCCTTCTGTGTTTTCTTATCGGCCAGCTCCTTCTCAAGCTGTACCATAACAAATTCGCATATCACGCACGTTGGCTTGTCAGCTTCAATTACCGCCACCGCCTGTTGTTTCTGCAAGGATGAGCAAAGCATCATTTGACTGCATATCTCCTTTGGCGGAACAGTACCAATTAACGAGATAATCATATCACCGTACTGATCAATTAGAATACGACATTCTGCCCCTGCATTTTTTGGCATGATATGGCAAATATTCTTAACGGTATCTTCGATTTGTTTGTCGGTTTTCTTGTCTTTTAGAACAGCTTCAAGGCGGGTCATGACGAGCTTACATATAACACAGCTTGGAAGATCCTCTACTTCTTCGGATAGCTCGGTTGTCATCTTCTTAGATGGAGACACAATAACACTCACCATCAGTGCTTCGTCAGTTTGTACTAATAACACATTTATAAATAAAATACACTATTAAATTAAATGTATAAATACATACGATCAATCGAAGAGCTCACACACATGCCCAACTCACGGCACACTTCCTTCGGAGACATTTCCTTCATGATAAGATCGACAATACGATCACCGTACTGCTCTACGACGGCCGCACACTTATTGCGCAATTTGTGCAATTTATCACAGGCGTGTTCTAAGGCATCCTTGATAGCACGCTAGACATTAAATACATAAATTAATTAAATGAATAAATTTTACTAAACATTGTTTCTAACCTTAGATTTGTTTTCTTGGACACGTTTTTCGACCTCCTTTACGACCTGCTCGCATAGCAAACAGTTCGGTGAGAGTTCGTATTCCTCGTTCAACGTAGTCACACTGATTCCGTTTATTGTGTCATCAGGAATTTCGTTGGTCACTAAAAAATATAGAAAAATAAAATTATTATTATTAATGTGTTATCTAAAAATTAAAATATACTTACAAATATCACCATCTCCCGGAATGTACTTCGAAACCGGCACATAAACCTTCTTTTCCGGGCACACTTTCAAATAGACGCAGATCTGCTGTGGTGTAAAGTCAGTGGCCAACATGCGTAGCAATTCAGCGGTATACGTGTCCACAAAGTCATTGCATTCTAGCTGTAATCGTTGTGGCAGATGTCTACACAGACCATCAAGGGTACGCTTAATATTAGCCTTGAATTACAAAAAATTGAATATAAGTTAGACATCAATCATATTAAACATAAAAAACACATACAGTTGACTTGTCACTCTTAACCAGCTCAACGGCCTCTTGTACGGCAAACAGGCACAGCGGACACTTCTCGGCGCCGCGACTGTGATTTTCATTGATCTGTACGGCCATTGGACGTTGCTCTTGTTCATTTACTGGTTCCGGTGAGAATACCTCAAAGTCACCGCCAACCGATGGGCAAACATACAAACGGGGACAAATCTCGCTTGGGTCAATGTCCTGAATAATCAGTGCAATAACAGCATCACCGTACATCTCAACGAATCCATGGCATTGACCTTGGACGGCGGACGGAAGTTTGTCACAAGTATGCGCAACAATTCGTTTTACTTTGTCCTATATTAAAAAAAATATTATAAAAACAAACTTCACTTAATTTTATGTTTATTAATGTTCTTACCTCATTTGCAGGCGATGCCATGGCCTCTTGTACGAAATGCAGGAAATACTCACACATTGTGCACCATTGTCCGCCCTTCTCTAGTTGTGCGGCATTTGTAGCGTATACTAATTGATCAATTGGCAATTGTGCCTGTTGGATTTGCTTTGCTGACAATTTAGGCTCATTAGCACCCAACATATACTTGTGCTTTGGTTTCTCATGAATCGTTACCCAGATCTTTGCTGACTCAACCGGAAGCATTGGCATTATTGGATACTATGATTTATTGTGTTATTGTGTTTATTGTGTTTTTATTTTTTATAATGAATCTACTTACCTCTTCTTCGGACTCGCCAAGACCACGTGGACAAATCTCGATCAAACAACACAACTCATTTTCGCTAAGATTGTTCACAAGAGTATTATAGATAACGTCATAGTACTGATCGACGATGCTAGTACATTCGCTCTTGAATCCCTTTGTTTGATTGCACAGACCCTGCAGCACGGACTTGAATTCGGTTTCAGTAGTATTTGCCACAAGGAGATCACTGTAAATATTACACATTACATTTAGAAAACTTCCTGAAAATTAGGATTTTGGAATACATACCGTAAATGACGTACTAACTGTTCGCACAGTTCGCATGGTATGTCATCCTTGACAGCGACCACACCAATGTCTGACTTCGGTCGGATCTCAACAATCTCTGGATGCTGATGATAGCGAGCAGCACATACACCAGACATATGGCACAGTGAGTCTGCATTAAGATTATTCGAGAGTTCATTGTAGATATCATTAAAATAGGTGATCACAATATTGGAACATCCATCGGATAGACTTGATAATTGTCCGCACATACTAAGCATTTGATCAAGAAGATCATCGCGATCTCTATTGTGGAATTTTTGAGCAATCATTGAGCCAACAGTGTTGCACTGTGCACAAGTGAGTCCATTATGATCTGCTGGCTCACTAATTTCGCTCGGAAGCTCAGCAAGCATCTTATCGATGGCTACATTATTACAGAGTCCGGCTACGGAGCATACGGCCTGTGGATTCATCTGGGAAGCAAGAGCTTCAATTAATTCAGGTATAAAATCGTCGGCAAGTTTGCGGCACTCTTTCTTGATGAGTTTCAATGGAATTAGATCGCAAGATCCATCAAAGACAGCCTTCAAGTCTTCCTGGGTTTCGTTGCTCTCTAGCTGATCACGAGCCTGTCCCACCATATCCAGACAAATTTTGCAGATCGAATCATTGTCCTCTGGAACGGTGTGCGTCTCCCAAACGGTCTGAATGCAGTGAGTTACAGCGTGGCAGCTCTTTGCATTCCTGTATAAATAAAAAAAAAACAATAAAATAAGGAAATCCTTCAATAACATAACGAGTCGTAAATTACAATATAAATAATCTAAAAAATCATTAGGGTTTTCTAGCGTCATTGTTGCAGATGATTCATTCTCTCAAATATACGAAACATTCGATATGCTGGCACATTGTATGAATAATTGAGTGTTTCATTAAACTGCGCAGCATTTTAAGTATAATCTATTTATAGAAATAAACGGAATCCGCGTTCATGCAAAACAAAAGAACAAAATCGAACTATCCCGTTCTAGCGAACGACATTGCTTGCTTAGGACGCATAATATAACAACAGAATATTTGTAATATTTTTATCCACAATCAAGCGCAATCGTAGCGGTTGTATTTGTTTATATTTTGTTTGTAGCTAAATGTTTTTTGTATTCTGACGAGCTAGCATTTATTAAGGCTATGTAAACAGTGTATTTTTCAGGCGTGCACATGGCACAGAGGTTATCAGTTTCGAATCGCGAATTAAGCGAAATAACATCAGAATTTAGATTTTGTGGCTGGAGTTTATTTATTTGTATACGATTGTATTTGAATTGACCTGAAATGTTTACATTTTGATTGGCTCAAGAAAAAAAATGCGGATTTGGTGGAATTTTCAACTATCACAACTAAATAATTAATTTAAAGCTAGCTAGCAAGTTGAATACAGAATTATCATTGAATCGTAAAATTGCAAAAGCCATATCAAATCGAAATGAATTGTAAATTAAGTGAAGCAAGAGTGTTTCGTTAGGGGCACCGAACCGAACAAGTCTGTTGCTATATAAATAACTGCTTATGTAAATGAAAATCAATTTCTGGTTTTCACCTGTGTGTGATGTATGTGTGCAACGAAAATGCAAGATATTTAAAGTATAAATGTACACTAGAAAATGCGCATTCTATGATAAGATGAAATTTCAAACTCAGCTTGGCATTGGTTAGGACAAACTCCATGAATTTGATGAAATTGCATCATCATACGATTGCGGTCGTGTAAATCTATGCGAATGGCCACAGCAACTCATTTAGAATAACATAACATGATTTATGCATGATTTCCAATAACACAACAACAATGTATCATTTTCATTTATACTTTTACAGCATTCTTAAAACAAATCGCATATGTATACACACACACACAAACGCATGAGTCAGACGAGTCACATAAAATTACAAATAACAACAATCACACACATTGAAAACATAATCCATTTTCATTATTAAATACATACACAATTCTGCCTCTCTGCGCTAATCAGATTTACTTGTGTATGTGTGTGCGTGACAACGACGAGACACAAACAAAGAGAAAAAAATCAGACGTATATAATATTTATGCGGGCACCCCTGACGCCCTGACTTACGTTATGTTGGAGCACCAATACGATGGTCCCCAAGTACATTGGCTAGCGCCGAGCAGCGGCTGCTCATTGGATCGCAGCAGTGGTGAAGCCATAACGGTGATGCCTGAAAATTCAATTTAAACATAGTTATTTTTGATCAAAACAAACAAAGATAGTTTTTTGTGGTAAAACTTACCCATTAGGCAGCCACACAGGGCCAAAAGCACTGTTTTCATGGTGCTGGAGTACCGCACTCTTATACTGTTTTATATTAATCTTTTTTATATAGAAAAAATATAGTTATCTGTTTTGTGACGAATTTATAATGGAAACTGAAGCTAGAATGGGGAATGCGACCGATTCGAACAAGTGATTTTTAATTGTGTTTGACTTTGACTATTGACTGTGACTGTTTGATGTTTGTATTGTACTTTGTACGAAATCGAAATGTCATTTTTATGTTGGTCAACTTGGAATTTGCTGTTCCAAAATATATTCCAGCACATGAAGTTAGTGCAGAGTGATGTGCTAGAGCATGGTTTACAAAACATATTTAAAGCAATTTTATATTCTTCTCAAAAAAGTAACACTGACAAGATATATTTTTTAAAGCCACATAGATGAACTAATTTCTAATTTCTTGAAATGATAATATTTTGAAGGGAGCGGCTTAGTAGTGGATTGTCTAATTCTTCCTTGTAACGAATCCACTGGCTGATGTCTGGCAGTTGGATTACTAATTGTCGCATCTGAGAGCTCCTGATTTTGGTAAGGAACCTCGCCAACGGCACGATTACGGTTTCCATGGCGCCAGTTAATTTTTGTCTATTTTGCTTAAAAATAATAATTTTTTTTAAAAAAAATACAATTTTAACAAAACAAACACTATTTCTTTTTTTTATAAAATTACTTTGAAGAGCAATAATTCTAAATCTAAAAGTAATATGCTGTTAATTATTAAACTTAAAAAAAATATATATAACCTATAAAACAAGTCTTATCTGCTTTTCTCGTATAATTATTTTAGTTATAATTAAACAAATCTTCGTGATAGGACTTTCGCCCCGCGGACATCACTCATCCAGCTGTCAGTTTTGACTTCGATTTTCGAACTAGCTACCGTGCGCATATAATTTGTGGAATTTCCAACAATAAGGACTTTCATTGACCCCACGGACGCTCGCCAGCGTATTTTCGTACACATTTTGAGCTTTGACTTTTGTACATTTTTAAGAAAAGATTGTACCTTTGGGTGAATGTTCGCGTGAAAGTCGCCTTTTTTTTAAATAAATGTCCGGCGGGATGAAAGTCTATTGCATGAAATTACATAATCCGAATGTCTGCGGCATGAGAGACCGCGGGATGAAAGGCCGATTGTTTCCGATATGTTTCCCAAATATAAAAGATCGTGGAGTTTTATTATGTGGTTTTAAATTCGTAAAATTAATGTCTCATGTTGTAAATTCGTTTGTATGTTTTTTTCGACAAGTAATAATGCATGTCACCGTTAAGGGGGCATTCCCTGACTAATTTTGAGCAAAAAAACTGTAGGGAGAAGGGGTATTTTTTAACAACCACTGAGTTACAGGGTGTTCACATTTTTGTGTTTGCAGTTGTACAGGCGGTGACATACAGTATCCCTTGGCGAAATAACATTTAATGAATTAAAGTTCAGCGTTTTATATTTTGGATGGATTTGTGAATAAAGAAATATCATATCATATCAAATATCATCATGAAATAACACAAAACGTAATATAATGATACGAAATAGAAAATAGAATTATCGAAAGGTTACAAGTGATTTTTTTTTTAAGCGCGAAAAAACCTTGATTCAACTAAGGCTACGAATTTAGCGTACACCGCATAAATTTGTTTTGAAATGCGATAATTAACACAGTTTTTCCGTTAAATGATTTTTCTTGTAAATGTTAATTATTTTCGAGCAAACACCACTTAATGATAATACAATTTTATTTCGTAAAAATAGAAATTTGCTTTTTTTGTTTCGTCGAAATGAAATTACCTTAAGCCGTGTAGCGATAATACTCTGAAGGATAAAGCATGGATTAGCATCTTGAACCGGACCACCCTATATATATATTTGTGTGTAGGTGGTTTTTATTAAAAAAACATATAAATGATTTCAAAAAACAAATACTACTCAATTTATAAGTAATTTGTATATTATTTTTTTATACTTATCGTCTTATCGAACAATCAATATGACAAAGCATATATCAACAAAACAATATTACATTGAAAATCGTAAGGGCTATACAATTCGAGTAGTTTACGCTCACAACATACGCGTTTCATTTATAATAAACGCAGTGCAACGTACACACCACATACTTTGAAATAATTAATTTTGACACTTTGTTTGTACGCTAACCTAGAAATAGCAAAATTTATTGTTTGATTTGCCAACATTAGTATTTTTCCGCCACAAAAACTATGTCTCAAATAAGCGGTAAGTAACACATTTTACAATACAACCTCTTAATGCATCCGAGTAAAGTGGGCGCTTAAAATAGGCATATCGAAATATGCGTAAAGACGGCACAGTTTTTATACGGTTGAGCGAAAGGTGGCATCACAATATCACCATACACTGTTGTTTATATATTTTACTCTATTAAATGATTTAAAGATAATTGAAAGTACAGTTTTATTTAAATATATTTAAAGTTTTTGACAAACATACAATTTATAGGTTCTCGCCCAAATCCTATAAGGTCTGGTGTACTTCGACCATCGACACTCAATCCGAGCGCAGAGCCTACCACCAAAACTAGTGTATTGCGTGCAGCATCATTCCAGGTCGCTAGCACTACAACAGCTGACGATGAACCAAGCAAAAGCAATGTAGCAGACTCGTCCAATCAGCCAGCCACACCAGTTGAGTGCAATCCGTTTCTGTTGACCACTGCGACCGACGATGATAAATTGAAGAATGCAGCCAACGAGGAGAACAATGTGGACACTTCCACGAAACCCGATGAAAAGACAGACGTGTTATCGATGTTGTCCAAGAACGGAATGCCTAAAACGAATTTCTTCGCTACTGCCAAATCAACAATTCCGACAAGCTCTAGTACAGAGAACTCTGGTTTTGTCTTTGGACAGAATATTCATGAGCGAGCAACGGGAGTGAGTAAAAATCAACATTATTTTCAAGAGATGACTTTTTATTCTTATAATATTTTGTTTTAGGAAAGCGTCGCTGAGTCTACAAAGTCGGACGCCGAATCGTCGAGCCAATCAAGTAGGTCTGGTGACTTGTTTGCCATCGGAGGCAAGGAAAGTGATATTACAAAGCAGGTCGAGGCAAGTGTTGAAAGTTTGACGAAAGTGGCTCGTGCCTACGAGGAGAGTCGTGTACAGAAACGGAAGTACGAGGAAGTCGAAACGTTCACCGGAGAGGAGGACGAGATGAACGTGCTCGACGTGAATAGTAAGCTATTTACATTCGTTGCATCCAACTGGGAAGAACGAGGGCCTGGTAGTTTGCGGGTCAATGACCCCAAGGACAAGACAAAGTGTTCACGTGTTGTTTTTCGGACGTCTGGCAACCTTCGAGTTCTGTTGAACACAAAGGTATTATCTTGCATTTACGTTATAACAGACTGGTATTTAATGTGTTTTGTTTTATTTAGGTTTGGCCTGGTATGGTTGTGGAACGTCCCAGTCAAAAGAGCCTTCGTCTCACAGCCATTGATTCTGCCGGTCAGATAAAAATCTTTTTGGCAATGGTAAAGATATATATTTTTTTTTTCAATTTATTTTATTTAATACTATAAAATACATTTCAGGCCCGTCCCGATGATATAAGCAATCTATTTACTGTCCTGAATAAACGCATAGACCTGGAAAAGTCAAGAGAGGCCGACAACAGACCTCCAACGACAAACGTTATTCCTTCGGTCACAGTTGTCGTCGATTTGGACGATGGAACAACAACCACCTCTTAAATACATCTTTTCCATAGTCACATAAGCCAGCATAATTTCACCATACACAATTTTTACCGCTGGTCATTCCCCTCCCCCTAAGAGTTCTTGGATATTAGTTATATGGTATGCTATTCGACAACAGCACGCTATGTCTTAATATACACATAATGACCGTTTTCTATCTGTACTACAATCCCCCCCATCCCCCCTTTCCCGCTGGAAAGTTACACAAATCAATATAAAAATCACAACCACAACCACAGCATGCATCCACAAAATATGCTTGGCGTTTTAAAGTGCGCTTTTTTGTAATTTTAACGTGAATATACTTTGTAAAACAACCTGTTTTTGTATTTTTTTACTGGAAGTGGAATTACGATTACACTAAAATGTTTACTGATTATTTGGTTTATTATTTTTTTTAGGTTTCAAAGTCTAAAGCACTGCATATTATAATAACCCAACTTTCGACCATGTTCTCCACATGGTTGAGACAAAGCAATTTTCCTTATCACTTGTCGCTTTTCCTGAAAGTCACCCCTAACGAACGAATAAAACACATCATCAACTCCCCATCAGAATTGAATTTCGAGCGCAACACTCAAAATACCATCAAGTCCTTCGAATTACTAGACATTTAAGCATCCAAATAACGAAGAAAGTCCACCGGTATTATTTTACCGATATAGAAAAGGCGATTGATTATGTATGGTAGAATGTTTAATATGGATGTACTGTATGGATATGGCAAATATTTACCAACGTCGTCAAATCTTAATAGCATCGATTTCAAGATCATTGGCTAGCCTTCCATATTATACCATATTATAAATAATGAAATGCTTGAATTCAAAATTCTATATTGCTCTATCTTGCAGATAGAGCAATTGATATTATCAATGCCATCGATTAGCTATACAAATTAAAGTAAATTTTACAATATACCTAAATGCTTCTTTTTTCTATATTGTTTTATAAGTAAACAATGAACACTTGTTTTCAATGTACTATAATATTGAAGTGCAGTGCAAGTATTTCAAAGTATACGAGTTTCTCATCTTCAACAGTGAAGGACGTCCTTGACTGTGTACCGTTTCGTTTCCCGTTTTAAACGTATGTGGAAGATTGGTGATTGCGGCAACTATGAGTATATTATTACAAAAAAGAGATGAACACGAACAAGTACAAAAAAATGAGCTCTGCAGTATGTATCCATATTATTATTCATTTAATATAAAATCACATACCTATACCAGTTGTCTAATACAAAATTACTAAACAATATAAAAAAATGGTGCTCAACTATGTCCATAAAGGAGTATAAAACAAAATTAATTAAGATTATTGTAAGAAGACATTAAAAATAAAAAAATGCTGTATTTTTGTACATAAGACAGGTCGATAAGGGAAGAACCGGAAGGGTAGAAGTTGAAAGGAATATACGATAATAAAATTAGGGATAATTGCGAAAAAGCTTGATGAAAACGGATAGGATTCGAGTTCACGGCCCGAGGATTGAGATACAGTATACTAGACTTCACTACTTCATAGCTACAACTTACATTAAATGTGCATTTCTTAACAGTGAAATAGTGGTACTCACATAATAAAGTCTTTAACTCAAGCGTAGCTAAACCAACTATAAGAATAATCATAATCGGTTTTGAATACTTCTTAAAGTAACAGATTATTCTTTCCACATATTATTATTGTATTAACTTGATATTCTAAATAATTTTTTTTCCAACTGGTCCGAAATGCCCAGACAATGTTCTTTGTGCTTAAATAACAGAAAACATCAGCAGCGGCTCTCCATCACGCCTTTTCAGCTTCTTCTTCCTTTCAGGAACACGTCAAATTTTATCAGCAATACAATACAATACAATACAATACTAGATTCCAAACATAACTTATTCAAATCGTTTAAATTATCTTAAAGCACTCAAAACCATAAAAATAATTGGGAAAAAATTCTCGAAATCAATAACCAGGAATAGAAATCTTGGCAAATGTACAGTTTAGGGGCGATGGGCGATGCCGTAAATCAAACTTTGCACCCAATATTGAAGGGAAACATCCTTTGAGTACGAATCAGATGTCAGACCGTGACACTCGACCCTTTATGAATTATGAAACTTTTTTCGAAGACAAAAAAAACATCGTTCTAATGAATGATTTTAATAAAAGATAACTGTATTGTAAAAAACTTAAAACCTATTACTTAATAACTGTAATATTAAAACAAAACAAAAAAAAAACACAAATTTAAAATTCCAAAAACAAAAAACCTAAAAATCCTATAAAAAAAACTTTTAAAACACGAAACAAAAATCTTAAAAAAAACTATCGAAAACACGTATAACTAACTAGGCTATGAAACCTTAAAACAGATTTGTTCACTTTTTTTTTGATTTTATAATTAAAAACATTAAAAAAATGCAATTATTTTTTATTAAAATCGTAATTCATTTGAATGTGGTTTTTATTTTTCCTTCAAGAAAAAAAGGTTTATTCAAACTTTAACCCCCTCCCACAAAAAGTGGAGGAAAGAGCGAGCGACGCGATATGAAACCTGATTCGTAGTAGTAGTAGTATGTGTATATATAATCCGATAGCTACTCAAAGATTTATCAATTTAAGTTGATGCCACATTTCGTATAGAAGCATAATTCAGGGCCAAAACGAATATGGACGTTTTTGTCAGAAAAAACCTCTGAAACACACATGCAAATTATGTCAACCCACCTCTGAAATAAGTACTAATAATAAAGAATGGGTAACAAAATGACGCTAGTTATGAAAATCGAAATCAGAAGTTTTTTTAAAGTCATTCCCAAGGGTTCTTTTTGGGCTTAGCCGTAATTCAAAAGGTGTTGGTCATAGGGTTCTATTTTCAAAGAGCTTGGATTTCAAATTTGTAACTTTTACAGTTCACATTTAAACTATTAGATATATTTTTTTAATTGTTACCTGTGCAGAAATACATTTGGCGGAGAGCGATTTTTATTATTTTGGAATGCAACATAAAATTATGCTGTGTACAAGTGCATATTTGAATTAATTAGTAAGCATTTTTTTAATTGTTGTATGGAAAAATATATTTTTGTGGAGAGAGATTTTGATTAATTTCGATTGCAAAATAAATTTATGCGGTGACCACTAAATTGGTATCCATAAAGAATCTATCGAAAGTGCTAATAGTAGCTAAAAAAAACATCAAACAAATTTACGAGGTATATGCTGCGTAATAAAACAATCTTGTAATATTTTTCGGTGTATTCTCGTAAACATACCCATAATAATAAAGAGATATCCCGAAAGGATAAAATATACTAGATGCTTTAATCCATATTCGGCACATACGGCACCATTTGGGATATGTTAATAATAATTTTCGGTAGAACAAGTTATTAGCCTATTGCTGCCTAGCTTGGAGGTAAGGCTGCTACCTTGACGCTTCCACACAAGCGGTTATCGTTAGTCGACACTAACTGGGACTATGCACGCTGCCGTTGACCTCCTCAAGAGGTCCGCCACCGTGCTAAAATGTACACACGAACTGTACAAGTAAAAGGAGGAAGGAGTATATAAAAGGATGAAACAAACATTAAGAACTGTAGAAATATGGTGTATTGACAACCAACTGTCTGTTAATCCTTCAAAAACAGCAATCTGGTTCTCTTCTCACATAAAAGAAAGTATGAACTTAGCAAATATCCATTTTCAATGAAACGATAAAGCTTACAGCTGAAGTGAATTATTTAGGAGTTATCCTGGACAGGAAACTTCTTTTCAACAAACATATTGACAAAGAAAAACAAAACCATCAAGTTTGAGTTTTGGTACTTCACAGTAAGTGGCTATACTGTACTTACCGATGGATTCAGAATGGACGACCAATCAAGTGCTGGAATCTTGTCAAATAGAGAAAACATAAAGCTCCATACCACTTGGAAATTTGGCAACAGTATTTCTAGCAGAGATACATGCAATTCTTCTAGGGCACAAATCCTTCTTAAAAAACAAAAAACAAACAAAACTTTTCGTTTCTCTTGTAACCGAGCTTGTGACAGTCAAGTAACACTGAAAGCTATTGACACACTCCTAACAAGATCGGGTCTGGTAAAAGAATGCCACTCCACACTTGATATTCTATCCCTACAAAATTCAGTAAAACTCTTCTGGATCCCATTCCAATTCCTTCAGGTTTTTTGGGAAACGAAATCGCCGATGAATTGGCACGCAAAGGCTCCGAAACTCCTAAAATCGGAACGGAACATGAGATTCCCACCGTTCTAACACACACATGAATAAACTTCATACACAGAACTGTGCACTGAGGCACTCCACTAACTTCACTCGATGCCATCAAAGAATCCAGTCTCAAGAGCATCACAGGCTTCGTTGAGAGCACAAACTGGTTTTCGGATGAAGATCACGGACAAACACCCGAGGATCAATAAAAAATGAAGTTGCACAATGGGCACCTGCGTGCCACCAAACATGTATTTTTCGACTTCAATAATAAATCTATCTATGTTAAGAATGCTCATGCGTGAGGAGTTCGGAAAAAAAATAATAACTCGAAAAAATCGTTAACTATGTCCGCCAAACTCAAGTTGATGATCATTAGTGGGACTTAAGATAGTCGTAACATCGAGGAATTGATAATTATTACTGCTCGTGAAATCTTATTATTTAAATTAATTCTTTTATTTTATTTTGGGTATTTCAGTATGTCCTATATCTTCTTGGAATTAAAAATATTTTTTGCACTTGGACCTAGATCTGTTACATCAATATTTGTATAGTATAATTTTTTAAAAAGGAGAGAAAAATGCATTATCATAACTGATGCGTTTTCGGACGCAAAACCAATCAGATTTTGTAATTTAAGCAAAATTTGGATTCCAATAGCATCAAAAATTGACTTTTGAATTTTGACCTTATTGATTTAATAGTTTTAATTCATAAATCAGAACTAATATTTGATATATATATTGGTAAGCAAATCTGTTATTTATGTAAGAAATGTAATGAAAGCGGAGTAGGTTTTCAAGTGGATCGAGGAGTACATGGATTAGTCGGATTACAAATAGGTACTTCACTTCGACAGCGCTGATGGTAAATCGAATATATCAATAAAGGCAAAGCAAACGGCAATGAACGAGCCGAAACGAACAATATACGTACGTGTGTTTTGAATCACGTATAGAGAAAACAACCCTTGAGAGTGGCTGATAGGTCGTGGAATAGTACCCTGTGTAATGCGTCTGTTTACGATTTTCATAACGAGCTTGGTGTTCGTTTTTATAACATTAAATGTTTATTTTTGAATTAAGCACTATGCATTTTTGTATTCTCTGTCATATTTTTTATGCTTTTTTTTGGTGAACATTATTTTTGATTTTGGTGGATTTAATTTTTTTGGTGTGTATTTTTTTCGGTGAGCGTAAAATGTTTATCCTATATTTAATGAAGACTATCAATCAATGTACATTTCAGGTTATAAAGGATTAACAGTAGATTGATTGGTTTTCAGTATTGATCATTTAAAAAAGATGAAATTTAATCTTTCGAAACAATAATAAAGTTGGTTATTTATGCTTTTATGTGATGATTATTAACTTCAATGCATGATTTAATTATTTTCACATTCCATATTACATTTATTTCATATTTAGACATATAAAATTTAAAAACATATAAATGATAGGCATTATAAAATAACAATATTTAAAAAATACAAATATAATCTATTAAAAAGCCAAGCTTAAGGTATAAATTCACTAACAGAAGAAATAATTAAAATAATTCAGATGTGTCAAATTTAATGAATTTAATGTGGTGTTTTAATTTGAAAATCCCGTTTCAGAGGTTATTACTTTAGTTTCAGTTTTAATTCTTAATTCCTGACTTGGTTTAGATTTATTTTCAAATTTTAAGTTATTTACAAAAACATTAAAATAACCAACTTAAATAAAAATATTATTGACAAAATTCAGGTGTTTTTGAATAACAAGACTATGAATACCTGTATTATATATGCTGATCTAATAAAGCCTACCTGAGAAAAACATCAAGCAAGACTGGAGTCTACAATAAAATCTCAACAAGTTCACAATTTCATTTAGACCACTTTAATTAACGATTCAATAACATGAATTTGTCGTCGTTATGAATGACGATAACACTAAAATTATTCAGCATTCCATCGATATAAATCTGAACCTCATGAATTTGACCCAACCCTATATTATTCATATTTATATTACCTATTAGGCTATTAGTCCGAGTGCCACCACCATAAATTAACTAATGGAGAAATTTGTTGCCTAATTCGGTCGGCAGACAAGCGGGCACCATATATAAATAGTAAATACCGACTAAATTATGCACAAAACCCACAAACCATTCGAGAGCTCATTAATTCTAAATTGAAAAATTGAATCCAAACGAGAGACCACCGAAAATGCCGTAACACGCTCACACACATACAAACGCATAAACACCTATAATCGCGTTGCGCACACAAATTACCTGGCTTAGCTTTCTTTTCTGTGTCGCCAGCACACTCTCCATGTGCCCGAGCTGCTAACGTTGTGTTGTATTATTTAAGACTATGTATGGATGTTTGTGTGTGTGAGTGTGTTTCTGTTTGTTCCTCAAGACGGTGAGATTTGATTTGAATTATATGCGCGTGATTCTAGGCGATATACGACTTCTCGCATTCGAATAGACAACGAAGATGTATATAAAAGACACAATGACGGAACGTGTATGTGTATTATGATGTATATGCATGCGTGTGATCAAATCTTTGGCAACCGGAGAAAGTGAAATTTAAAGGTCGCACTCACGCGAATTTCAGATTTGGCGCAAGCGCACGTGTATGTGTGCCTCGGGCTTTAATTAGTATATGCTAGAATTTCAAACCTTCTCATCTGAGTACTCAAAAGACACTCAATACACCAAAATTGGAAACTGTTTTTTTTTCTATATATTTATGTATATATTCAATCTGTTTATTATATAATATATTTTATATATTTTTTTGTTTTATAATTATATATACACATTCATGTTAAATACTATATGTATAAATTGTCACTTAAAAATAAATAGACGTTGTGTGTTCTTAATAATCGTATTTGTTGTTGTCGTTTTTTTTGTTTAAAAACTACTACTTAAAAACTATAACTCGTTTTCTTTACATATGCACCTGCAAGTTTCATATATGTATATGATTTAAGAGACGCTCTATGGTCGCATGTGTGTAGATCAAAATATGTTTCTAGTACGATTAAACATTCCGCTTTGGCGTTGTTGTTGTATTTTTGAACATGCAAGACCAAGCACCAACAAAACGATGCATTTTAAGAATAACGTAAGATGAAAGAATTCGAAAACACACGAATAAATAATTTAGTGTTGCGGTTTTTTAAAAATAATATAATCAAATTGTTTAGAATTTAATTTTGTTTAGAGAAACTAAATTTTGAAGTAATATTTTATATTGTAAGTAGTCGTAATTTAGCACTACAATTTAATTGATTTAAACTACTGGAGTCATCTCATCGGTATTATGGTACAATTTAAAATAAGCACTACTAAAAGATACTGGTAAAACAAATGATTTATTTTATGAAAGCTCTACTTGAAATAGTTTTTAAAAAATATGTTAAACACATTTTTTACGGTAAAATATATTAATAATTATCTAATTTAAATTTTAAAAGTATCCCTCACGGGCGAACGTTTTTTGTTGTAGTGATTGTTATTTAACGTTGGAATTTGACTACTCTAATTATTATTGTCGTTTATCGTAGGTTGTTTTTCTTCTTCTTCCTCTTGTTTTTTTTTACAAATGGAAGACTCGCCTCCACAGATTGTGTTTCACTAAGATTACATTCGACACTTTGCTCGTAAATAATTTCATAATGAAATACATGCAACGAACAAAGACCACAGGAAACTATGTGCTAACATTGACCATGACTGGCGTCAATGTTGCGGAGCCAGTATTTGCGGCTGGATTTTCTTGTGATGCGGAAGCGCCCATCATTGGGTTTACAGCTACCGATGATCTGTAAATAGATAATGGTTATCAGTAATGATCAAAGAGTCTTAGCAATTTCTCCAATAAATAATCTTTTAATAATATCTAATACTAATTACCTATTGTGACGCATGTGACTCTTGACTAGATCACTGTTGACCAGTGCTGCCATCAGACTAAGTTCACCGGCCATCACTGTCGCGCATATAACCTTTGCCAGTGTCTTTGAGTTCTCAGCCGGATTCGTTTTATGCGCACCGCGCACTCCCAACATATCCAAGCAGGCACTCTGTCCGGGCAAACCAGTACCACCACCTACCGTACCAACCTCCAGCGAGGGCATCGTGCACGTTAAATACAAATCTTCGTTATTGTCGCCGTACAATTCCATGCCTGTCGAACAGTTACTGCTGGTCACATTCTGTGCAGGATCCTGACCACATGCAATAAACACTGCTGTAACCATGTTTGCTGCATGCGCATTATTACCACCAATGCTGCCGGCCATAGCACTGCCAGCCATATTCTTGAGCTTGTTGCACTGCACTAATGTTTTGGCATCTGTCTTTAGAATGGACTTTAGTTTATCGGCCGGAATAATACACTCGCAGACTACCCGTTTGCCACGTCCTTTAATCCAATTAATAGCTGCCGGTTTCTTATCCGAGCAGAAGTTTCCACTCAAACTAATGATTTGCATGTCAGGGAAAGCCTTGTGAATATAACGCAGAGCCATTTCGGCACCTTTTGAAACCATATTCATACCCATTGCGTCACCAGTCAGTGCACGGAAGCGAATGTACAACTGTGGTCCGTCCATAGCAATGAGAATCTCTTGCAAACGTGCAAATCGACTGGTCGAATCAAAGGCTGTCTTGATATTCTCATAATGAACTTTGTCTTCGATCCAACGTTTTGCCAGAGATGCACGTAATACATTAGGGAATTTCACACAAGGAGCACGTGTCATACCGATGTCCTCCACGAAACTAGTAACACCACGTATTGATAAAACCTTGCAGCCACGATTCGTACTAGCAACCAATGCACCTTCGGTTGTTGCCATCGGAACGTGATACTTAACTCCGTCCAACATCAGTGGACCTGCATAGCCGACCGGGATCTGTACGTATCCTAAAACGTTCTCACAGCATGCATTCATAACTTTCGTGTAGTCAAAATGTCCGTACGATAAACTGTTTAGCGTGTCTACGGGCAGTCGTGCTTCAGCAGACATAATCTGTCGACGCAATTTTACACCACGCTGTGGATTCTGAATGACAGACTCGATCTTGTACAATGGACAGTGTCCACCGCCAGATTTTACAATCATTGTGATCTCATCGTCAGTTAGCAGTTCACTGCCATTGTCCAGACTCATTAGTGCTAGGCATTCTTCAAGGTTGCGGTTCGGTTGGTTTTTATGAACATTTTCAGGGCAAGGTTCAGCTTCACTGAGTACTTCGTCTTCGTCACGCCACTCCAGTTCGGTTTGTGTACTGCGATCCACCAACGAAGTAGTGTCTGATATCATAAAAACTGGTTTCAATGGTGGCACCTCGTAGTACAGTACCTCTGGCGGCTGAACGGCTGCACGACTTTCCTGTTGCTGGGCAGCAGCTGCCTGCTGACGTAACTGATCAGCCAACTCCTCACGATCTTCAAAGAACACAAACTTAACTAACAACGCGATCAACAGAATCATGATTACAATTTGATCAGCACTCATGGTCAACCACCTGAAATGGTATACAAAATTAAAGTTAAAAATACTGGATTTATTCATGCTAAACAACACACGCCTACAAACACAAGCAAGCCAGAACTATTATACTCACTTGAGAATATACCCGGACACATCGGATGGTTCGGTGCGGTTCATTGAAACCGAATGTGGCTGATTCAGATGTAACGGTGTGCCGGCTGGTCCAGAGTCCTTGTCGGTGAATACAAAGCGACTTAAACAATAACACACAAATGACAATGCATTCCCATATACAGCCAAAGCACAAATTAATAGGTACCTGTACGCATGCACAATCATCAGTCCCGTGGACATGATCACCTTGACGCGCTGCACCACTGGATTTGGCTTGTGATCCTCTTCGGTCAGATGTAACAGCATCGAATCCTTGGCCGTCTCTTTTACCTTGGACATATCAACGCCGCTGCGTGACAAATCCATGATAAGCGATAAGCACGCCGGATAAAAGGTCATGAAGACAACGTAGTTTACTATGACGGACATAACTGCAAAGCCACATAGAACCTCAAGACGTGCTACGCCTGAAAGTGTACCGACGCCAATGACAAGTGTCTCGACGAGTGTGTCCAGTGAAATGGCCGGACCAAGTAGTTCCATGCCACGTGATATATTCTTTGTAACCTCAGCCGGATTTGAGCCACTGAGTGCGAGCTGTGCAAGAACACCAGCCTTTGACAGATCCAGGAGCAGCAAAAAGAAGAACAGAGCATCTCTGTGATAGTTGGAAGATGGAAAATATATGTGAAAATATGTGTGACAGGATTTTTTTTTCTTGTACATACTTGAGATCGGATACTTCACTGCCCAGAAAGTTGAGCACACTCGATGTGAATATGAAGCTCGAGAAGACTGTGAACAGACCGGCTATAACTGTAAACATAAAATAGACAATTTTTTTAGTTTTAATATGAATAATAAGTTTTGTGAGTATGGAATTAGTCACGGATTATGCGTGAAAATTCAGTTCAATTTTTTAATGTATGTTCTAATTATATTTGTTACATTTTTTATTTTATCGTAGTACTTTAATACAGTGTAACGGACGTTCGTATCTCTGGCTACGTGCGTGACATTTATATAACTTTCTTTTAATTCCTGCAGGGGAAATAGGGTACAATATGATTTACATTAAAAATGATATAGTTCGTTGATTATAAACGCTGTGCATCATATTAACTGTGACAATTTGCAACGCACGCAAGTCACGCATCGTGTTTCAATAAATGCTGTAAAACAAAAGCTTATTTCTTTATAAAAATAATACAATTTTATATATTGTACTTAAGAATGTAATTTAAAATTAGGTATAAATAAAATCTACAAATGTGTATACAAAATAATATTTTTTTAATATAAAAAGTTCTTTAAATAGTTTATAACTTTACGCAACACTATAATGCTACCTTGAAAAAAATCATTGTTTACTTCATTTAAATGCGATTTCATGCACAATGCAGCACATATTATATATAGTATATTGTCATACATATACGCATAGCATATAAATTAGAAAAAACATGCGCTTGTCATAAATATTTGGCAACATTTTTTTATATGTTAAAACTCAAGACACGAATTAAAGTTTCGAATTTGATTGATGTTGTCCACAATTTAACGAAAAGAAGTTTGATAAATATCTTCAATTAACCTAAGAATCCCGGAAATATTTTGTCTTGTTGCATATATAAATCTAAATTACGCAACTTGTTATGGAAAAACAAGAAACCTGATCATATTTCAATAATAATAGCTTATTCGACGTTCAAAACCATATTTTATATATACATATCTTATACATTGTACGAAAGTACAAGTTCACACATTAAAAGTGTTACCGCGCTCACGAATACATATCTAGTGAAAGTCACAAGAAGCTAGAGGTGTACGGAAGAAGAAACCGAATTATACACATCAAATTGGCGATAAAGCGGCACATCGAAATGTCAGTGATCTAATAAGGTCAGACGATAATTGTAGAAGATTTTAAAATGTACCTTATTTACACGAGTAAATGAAGCTATGTAAATATAAATGAAATCTAACTATAGATGGTGCGTACGAGCTCAAGGTCAATGTTAATAAATCAATTAGTGGGGAAAGAAGTCTGCTGATTGTTTATACCGATGTTTGCTGCAATCATCTTTAAATAGTAACTTTTTAAATGTATCAATTAAAACGTCATCTTTAATGTATATGTAAAACTATATATTTTCAAATTGGATAATATTGTTTTTTTGGAAATTACTTATAATTTAAAATAATGAAAATCGTGACATTTTGTTTAGCGTATCCACAAATAAATAAATTCATATCTTTTTCTTCATTCGTAAACTTATGTATACTTATAATTTTATATAGTTCACACTTTGATTCATTTTATTATTTTAGTTTTTAAAAGCATTTAACATGATTATAAATCAACCTCGTCTAAACATTTTTTCGATAATTCGCAGCAAAAATGATTATTAAAAACAGCTACTCGATCCGAAAAAAACTTTCAGAAACATATGCTTCAGATAGATCACAGATATCTAAATTAAAAATAATTCTCTACTTAAATATACTATGAATATTATTACATTAATGATTATTATTATTATTTCTCTAAATTAACCCATTAAAAACGGTTGTCTCTATTTGGGGGGCAGTAAAATTGACTTATAACTTTATTTTTCCTGGACAAATAATTTAAATGAGCCGTTCATGTGGTGAATTTTGTGCGTTGACAATTGGCAACACATTTTATAAGTTAAGGTTGAAGCAGGTCAGATGATCGAACGTTCATTTGCTCGAAACATAATTTACGAGACTGGCGTAACATATATATGATACATTAAAATCCTCTTGTCACATCTAATTACGAAATATTTTTTTCTATGACAACATGTACAATATTTAAATGAATAAATAAATTAAGTTACCTGCCGTTAGCTAGATAAAGCTTATTTAAATCGATCGCTATATTATGTATTAGAATTATTATTATTATTATATGTAGAAAAAAAGAAGAAAAAAAGTCTCGCACAAAATTCTGCACTACAAAAAATCTGCTATTTATTTGACAAGTTGACCGACTGTTGTCATATTTTCTGGTGAGTCTTTTGATTAATGTTTGGAGAAACGTTTTTAAATAATTGAACTAAGCAAATCACAGTTTGAGTTGTAGTTGTAGTAATAATGTCTTATGATTTTCTTGCAAAATTGAGAATAATGTTTGAATAATTTTTTACAAAAAATGGGCAAACATGTTCTTTATGATCATGTGTTTTTAGGTTTTTGTACCTGGAATCACTAGCAACCTTCTATGGGGTTTTTAATTTTGCATATTTCTACACAAGTTTAATGTAAACTGAAGAGAAATATTTTTTTTCTAAAAAAGGTCCAACATAAAAGCCCTCTAATTCATAACCAATGCCATCGATTAACATATACACACGCACCCTGTATAGAACTATAAGTGTAGCCAAACTGATTTGAATTTTTTAACATATCATTTATCACGCCAGTCCCAATTTCGAGCATCTGAGCCGGACCCAAAAGTTGTATGTGAAAATAATTTTCCCTACCTTATTTAACTTCTAACTTTCACCACGCCTTAAGTTTAATTTCCCCAATATAATATAGCTGTTTGAGACAACTCTTTACCAATAATAATTGACCATAAGATCTTCCCCCCTTACCACACCCACACAAATACAAAAAAATGACATTTTGCCCCTATCTCACTTAAGGATAGTCGGATTTAAATAATAATTCTTATTTATTTTATTGATTTTCCAAAACCCTCAATATCCCACCTTAATTTATTTTTTCTAAAAAACATCCCAAACATAAAAGCTCCTATAGAGGGTGTCCCAATTAAAATGCGGAATTTTGCATTGAAGAATTTTGTTATGCGGGATTTTTGTTTAATTATTATTGCAATGAATATATAAAATTAATAATAGGCAATGAAATTGATCGAACGATGTTTGACATTTCTCCAGATGCAACGGTTCTCCTCTTCTTTGTCCATCAACCACAATTGCATATGAACTTAAATAATATGAACATTTCACATTTAACTCTGTAACAAATATCATAATATGCCGTTAAATATTTTGTCAAATCTTATTGTGTAGCAAAATACACCAACACCGAGATTTACTCAAAATTGTTTACGTATATATTCTCTTTTTATGTTGGCACTTATCATAATCATCCTAAATCATTTAAATTATTTCAGTGAGTATAAACGCACAAAATTTACCAGGAAAAACAATAAATTAAAGAAATACATGTTTATATAGATTCTGCATCTGTTGTGCTCTTTGCTCTCTCACCTCCTCCATATTCAGCCTGCACAATTGCACAATCTGATATGTGAATGTAAGTGTGCTGCTGTCGTGTCATGCAAATATTTCTATTTTCGTTTTACTTTGCACGCGATAAGCAATCTGCGCGCGCACGCGTTTGTGTATGCCTCATAAGAAATCATTCACATACTCGTGACTTCCTCTAGGCTCAGCTCAGTGCTTAGCTTGTATGACCAAGACGTCAATGCAAACACATATACACGCACAACCATTCGCTCAAAAACCACACACTGTTACGATATATCTAATATGTGATTATTTAAACTTTTCTAGGTTTACATTCTTTTGCTCACTAAGTTCAAGGTAATTGTTTCTTTGTCTAAGTGTGTATAGTATATACTATAATTAAATACAAACATATATGTACTTGAGAGTGTGTATGTGTGTGTGTGTGTGTGGGAGTACATCTATTTTTATAACCAGAATTCATGTTTGCTTTAGTACTGACAATATAGTCATCAAATTTAACCACTTTGGTGTGACCGTATAATGTATATGCGTGCTTGTGCGATCATAAGGCGTGATTTGCTGCACTCGAAGGCGAAACTAACGAAAGGAAACTGTTTTTCTCAATGGACGGGAGAATGACTGAGCTCGCTCACGATGAATATGAATGAAGTCAAGGGCGCCAGCGTATCAAGCTGCATTTTATATTTAGTTGATGATTTGTGTGTATAAATATATTGTAATTATTTAATAACACTTCTGTGCATATATTTGTAAATTGTTTGCATGAATATGAGTAAAAGTTCAAGTATGTGTTATAATTCGAATGCGCTGCGCAGATAAATTAAAACAATAAAGACACCTGAGCGCGCGAGCGATGATTTATACTGTGTTCAGATTGTGTTGATCGCAAAGAATTGAGTACGCGGAGAGGTCTTGGCTTAATTGGGTATTTAATTTAAATGCAGTGCATACTCATTTATGAGCCGCAAACATTGTTGCAAATTAGTCAATCGGAAAATCGAACGCAAGCTGTACCATATAATGATTTTATATATATTTTATTCAATATTATTTATGTGTAATTTATTGAAATAATTTAATTTGAATTTAGGATATTAGGTTAGAAAAAAAAGTTGAATAGATTGTAATTTATTGTGCTTACCCAGAATGTACTTGGAGCCAAACTTGTGTAGATTCAGAAACTGATAGTAGGAATAGAGTACGGCAGAACAACGGATTATGGTCATTAGAATAACGTCGGCCGCATTGTACTCGGCTTCGAAACCATCGCATGAATCACGCCATCCCTGACACTGACGTTGGCGTGTCGCCGATGTGGTTTGTTCGGTGGAGCTCTTGTGGTCGACCGTCAGCATGCAGGCGGTCAGCGTGAGCAGTGCCACGATCACTTCCCAGGGATGCGAGGCACAGAACTCCCCGTGTGCTCGGAATAGTCGTCCAATCATTTTTCTAAGGTTTGTTCGTAATGCTGAAATTGAAAAAAACGACAGTCAGTATAATGGTCTAAAAAAAATTGTATACAATTGAAAAGTGTGCCAATGTATTCAAAATAATAAAAAATTGAGCCGAAAAAAATCACAAAAAAAAACAAAATTGTGCCAATATAAATAAATTTAGTTACAAAAATTATTTTATTTAAATCAATGAAGAATTAACCACCGACTGCTGACATGTCATATAAATATTTTTGTTTTCAATTCTGTGACCAAAGCAAAGTATTTACGGCGAGCACTGCCACTGCTATGTTTAAAAAAGAAGGTAAGATCACAGGCAAATTTGTTTAAATCAAACTTAACTTTTTCAAAGCCTTGCAAAATACAGTAGGTTACATGTTCCGACGTTTAAAATGGTATTATCCCATGAAATGGGATTTAAGATCATCTGCTTTGTAATAGCCAAGAAACAATGAACCAGCATAATGGTTTACAATACGTTTATGTTTCTTTGAATAATACTGCATCATAGCCATCGTATTGCTTCTTAACCTTTACAGAAGTGGTTGTTTCATGCTTCTCTTAGATCATCGATGAGTTTGTATGAACCGATTCCAAATTGAACGACGTATTTAACTTTGGTTTCAGAGATTGAGTAGGCTTCTGCAATTTTGGCATCTGGAAACGGTGATGGAAGTCACGCAGTCACTTTTGACTTTGATTTTGGCGAATTAGCCTCCGAATGCATGTAATTTGTAGAATTTCCAACAATGGACAATGGATTCCGCGGACATTCGTGAACATTTTTAGTTTTTGACCTTTTGGTTGCTCGTACATGTTTAGGACTTTCATCCAGCAAAAATACATACAGAGTTTTTTTTGTATTTTATACAACGGACGCTCATCCAGCGGACATTCGTACACATTTTTAGTTATTGACCCCGCGGACTTTCGTACGAATTTGTTATTAATTTTGAATTATGTTTTATTTGTACTATATTAACCAAATATTATACCGCGGGGTTAGGTTCCGCGGGATGAAAACTCGTTGTATAAAATCAACAAAAAAATGTCCGTGGTATGGTTCATTGCATGAAATTACAAATATTAATACGAATATCCGCGGGATGAGAGACCGCGGTTTGAAAGACCTTTTTATGTTTTTTTATGTAATATACAAACATAATGGTCTGATGTTCAATATTTTTACGGCAGAAATGAAACAAATTGCAAATATATCGTAACGCAACATTTAAGACCCAGTAAGCGATCGTCTCCTGTGCGTTCAGTACATGAAGTTTATGCGAGTAATTTGATTATTGTTTTACCGCTAGCCAAATGTGGAAAATAAAATATATTGTAATATATACAAAAAAAAAATATATAAACCAATATAGTAGAAAGTAAATGGGATAAGACTATACACAACCGATTTTTTTTGTCGTTGACTTAAATGTCTTTTTTTAAGAACAGTAAGAACAGTATATCCGACAAAAAATTATAAAAATGTATATATTTTTCAGCATGACGAAAATCCGAAATGTGAAAAACCTCCAGTAGCAAATACACGTTTTATGTAAAAAATGGAACAAAATAAGTTCTATTTTTTATAATCTTTCATCATACGAAAGTCATCGAGGTTAAACTCGTTTATTATCTAACAATCCATCCAACAAGTTATATATATATCCAAGCAATCGATTAATATTTTTGACTGCATATAACATTAATTTAAATTGTAAACGATCATCATTCAGTTACAATAATGTTCTTCTCTTATATACAATTCACATATTTCTACTGTTTGCGCAAACAGAATGCATTGGTGCACGCATGCGCAAACAATTTAAAAATGCGCGCGCATTGTGCACCTTCGCGTGTATATATATAATAAAATAAATATGTATATGTGTTGTGCAAATCACAAACATATTGTCCAATCACAATTTACAATATGCGTTCAAGCTAATTGATCCGCATGTTACGGAATCACTCGACGCTGTCTCTTCGTCGTCGCAAAGGTGTGCTGAAGATCGCATTGTTTGTAGATATTGTGACGCTGCATATTATGTATGTTGTGCAATAATGCTGCGTGCGTAATTACACGGCATTATATATTTATGTGAATATTGCGACACGCGTATACTTTGACCATCATAAATATTATTATTATATGCAGAATCGGAGATATTTGCACAAGTCATTTGCACCTATCTTGTGGAGTGTCATTCATAAAGATTTGTGTTCAAAGGTATAGTTTTGGTGTTATTGTAGCGCCCGCGTTTTTTCTTTGCGAGGATGTCGTAAAACTCGCCGGGTGTGCTGGTGACGCGCATACATTTAATGGCAATTATGTATAGCTAGTTATCAGCAGTATTCGTAAGAATTTATAAATATAAACATTTTATACATTTCTTAGATTTTTAAATATATAATTTTAACAAATATATTTTGTTGGCAAAAGTGCAATAACATTTTTTTAGAAACATTAATAAAAGTTATTCACAATATATATAATATATATAATTAACGTTAAATTGATTTGTTGATTTAAACTAATTTAATATGTTACAAATGGTTTTTCCAATTAAATTAGTATCGATTTATATTTTATTGGCAGAGTGGTTCAAGCTAATTAAAGAAAAGTTTCGATATAGAATTAACATGTTGTTATGTTGTGTTTATTAGGGCTGAATGAAACAGTCTATGCTCTAAAGAGTTATTTGGCTGTAATTTGTATCACAAGGCCGTGGAGAGATTGCTTCACAGTGATACATCTTTGTCTATAATCTGTGGAATAAAATTATGTGTGCAATAAACAAACAAATAAATGTGCTGATAAAAAATTACAATGTTGTGCAGATAAATTTATGTTTAATGAATGTATGTTTAAATTCTTAAAAATGTGCAGACAAATGAGAGAAATTTAATATACATATAATGCTGTTTTTGTGTTTTGTTTTTTTTTGTTATGTGCATAACTATATATTTTATAGGTATGTAGTAAATTTTAGAAGCCAAAATCTTCTACATTTTTTTTTAAATATTTAGTTGCACATTTATTTATTTTTATCAGATTTTTAAGTTTTAAACTTTTTGAATACGCTTGTAAGTATTTATTAACCAATTTTTATTAATATATAGTCTTTGTTTTATTTTTAAATATTTTTAATCGATGATGATGGGACCGAACTGAGACCTGCTTGCTCCCGTTTATAATGGTAATTACTCTAAATCAAAATCTAATCTATTTATTGAAACTAAAGAAACTATAAATAAGGACATTTCTGAATTCAACAATGAATACCGTTTTTATTAGAAAACAATAAAGTTAAATTAATAAAATTTAAATAAAGTATTTTATTTACGTTTTTTTGTATTTTTTTAGTTTTTTTGGTAAATTATTGTTTAATTTATGAAAGCCGATTTCTCAATTCCAATCGCGATCGTTTTTTGGGATAGAATGACGGAATCCTTTTTTAAAGTTGCTGTTTTATATACATATATCTGCAGAGATTTGTTGCCTTCAACTATGAGATTTTCTATATTATTTTATTTAATTTTCACGATATAAATAATCACTTTTGGTTAAAAGGTTTCATCTCTAAATAAAGATCGTAAATAAAGATTTTTCACATTTCCAATAAACGTTTTACATATTGGGAATGTTTCAACTGGACCTTGTATCAAATGTTCATTTACAAGTATTATAGCTATAATTGTGTATTCTTTTAGTAAATTTCAATTGTCCAGTAAATGTTTGTTATTGCTAAAACCCCTTTCCGGAACAGCCTTCCCATAACATACATAAATATGCTTTTGCCAATCTTTAAGCTTCAATTTCTTCAGTTACAATAACGTTTATTTATTTAGATTTAAAAATATTGTTTTAAAATATAGCTGTGTCTACAAACTTTCGTGGTGGCAAAATCGAAAAATAAATTTAAATTTTTTTTAAAACTTCAGATAAACTTCATTTTTTTCAATTGTTCTTCCCGGGTGAAGATATTGTACATCATTCAAAAATTCGGACCCGTATGGCAGTGCTGGCTTTGTAGATATGATATGATAACATACAATTCGATATAACAGAATTTCATTTCTGTTTTTAATACATCATTGATTGAATTGATTTAAACAATTTACTGTTTTTTAAATCCATATATCCAAGAAAATTTGCGCTTTGTATTTAGTTGTTATCAATATTTGTATACTGGATTTAAAAACATCAGGTTAAAAAAAAGTTATTTGAACGCTGGAATAAGCAAATGTATATATACCATAGGTTTGATTGGCTAAAATTGTATTTTAACTTTTTTTTGTATACTTTCATATATACTTTATATAAAGGGTTTTTCAATAGGTGCGCTTCAACTTTTTTTTTTAATAAAACACAAACGGTTAGACTTTTCAACTAACTTTTTTTTTTATTATCGAATTTGAACATATACATTTAATTATGAAACTCGATTTCTTTCGCA
>JANSTU010050424.1:0-21607 GCA_027564075.1 Bolitophila hybrida
TATATATATGATAGGTATGTTCTAATAAGAATGCTTTCTTCTGAAATAATATTTTAGGTTAAAGATTATTTGTTTTTTATTGTAAACTATTTTCTATATTTATTTTACACAAGTTAGATTTAAATATCGTTTAATACACTTTTCACTCGAGTAATATGAATATTTTGTATATTTTTAGATATATCACTTTATTATTTTTCTAATAAGAAATTATATCGGTCAACTTGAAAACCGGAAGTCCTCGATTTGTTTATATTGTCAAGTGATTGACATTATAATTGACATTTGTTATAATTGTGAATTTTTTTATGGATGTGTACTGTTGAACACAATATATGGTATGTAAGTTTTATGCACAGATATACATATATCTGTGGTCTTATGATAATTTAAATTTCACACATCTATAGACAAACTTTGAGTACGTATACCTTGGTACATGTTGAACTTTGCTACCAAATAGTGCTGTAAATAATATGTGCGTTCGATCGGGTATAATTAATGCTCTAACCACAAAACACTGTGTAATTATTTCTAATGTATAACTATATTTTTGTACTATTTATTTCCCCAGCACTAATTGTTGAGAAAAAAATAAAAGCTCACATTAAACTCTATCCCTTTATAAACATAAAAAATACATGGTGTTTTGTGGCTATAAATGATGTAATTTATGCTAAAACTTAAAAACAACATATCTCGACTTCCGGTTGAACACTAATTATTATATTATGATTTTTGCAAAACACTAATTATACCCGATCGAACGCACATATTTTTTTTCTCAGCACTAATTTGTGGAGGGGCTAACTTAACGCACCTTCCAAATGAAAATAGAAGGAGATAATCAATGTTTAACCCAAACCGAATATAAGTCACAGTAAATAGTGAATGTAGTACATGGACCAAGTCTCTTCGACTTACTGTGCCAAAGTTAGACATATTCTTCATATCAAAGTATTTATATAAATAAAAAATAAATTCATTGTCAGTTTATTTATAGTATATATAATATATAATTGAATTATACTTTAATTTCAGTATTAATATTTTAACTGAGTTTCGGTTGACTTACTTTATTTCAAACCAATCGCAATTTGTTTCTTGTCTTTTATTATAGCTTCTTTCCGATAACAATACATAAACAAAAAAATATATTTTTAGGTTTAAGGTTATTTTACTTTATCTATCTGTTCTTGTCTTGTTTACGGGGAGGTTCTCATAAAACTCGTCCAAAAAACTCAAAAACATTTTTCGATTATTTAGAATGTGTAGAATGAATGAATGAATACACAGTTGATGTTCGACGGCATTCATATGACACTTTCATGCACCAAAACAATATTGTTCTACATTAACAGTCAATAAATAATTGTCAAAAAACACAAGTTGTTCATTTATGAAAAAATCAAGAAGATAACCGTTGTTTGAGATGAGACCCTCCTTTTTTAAAAGTACGTTTTAATATGGATAATGTAGATTGAAGAATTATGATTTAAAAAACATATTTGTTATACAGAAAAATAAATTAGAACAAAACAGATAAGGCCTATTAAGTGACATTTAGGTGTCGAATTAGCTCGTAGTATGAGTTTGCAGTTCTTTCCACAAAGCGAGATAGTATATCGTTTCTTCGATATACTCTTTGAGAGAAACCATGTTTGTTCGTTTGTTGTCGTGTGGTTCGGCACCAAGGGGAACTCCATGGACGCGTTTTAGGGATCGGTTTTGCGCAATTTGTAGGCGCCAGCATCGGTCGTACTATGCATTTAAATATTAGCAGTTTATTCTCGAATAAGATACGAGATTTCCTTGCAGTTAGTGGGTACAGTATTCGCGAGATTAGGAGGTCCTTATCGATGCATTTTTCGGTGTGCTGTTTGTACGTAAGATTATCGTCGTTTGAGTATTTGTTTCAGTTTATTTTTTTCACGGCGGCGGAATGGGGAGAATATCGCTTGCGTTTTAATTGAATTGATTTTGATTTTCAAGTCTTCTTCCCACTGCGTTTGAGTGCAAACTGGATGTGAAGATTTCTGTATCATCAACGTACGTTGCGATCTGGTGTGAGGTAGATGTTGAACCTGAAGTGGTTACATTCGCAGTAATCATTTATTCGCAGATCGACCATTTAAGAATGATTGTATGATTATCAATAGTTGTTGACTGTAGTTTGTGAATTAGACCGACGTGCCATACAGAGTCAAAGGCTTTATCGATATCTAGATAGATAGCTCAAGTTGAACGTCTGCTTGCTTCGATATGTTTATGTGGTTGGTGAGTCTGAGAACTTGGTGACAGGTTTGTGAACGAAATCCGAATTAAGTAGATGGTAATAGCTCTGCTTCTTCTATATAATCGTGTTAGGACTATTACCTCGAATAACTTACCTAGAGCATTCAGAAGACTGATTGGCCTGTAACAAGTAGGATCAATTTTGTCATTTTATGTGTTTTATGATAGCTATAACTTTGGCGTGCTTCAAACATTTTGGAAGTAGCTGTTTCGCAGAGAGGCGTTGAAGATTTAAGACAGGTGAGTTATTCCATTCGAAGGGAGAACCTCCCCTTAAAGTGAGTTACTGAGGTAATTTGTGTATCATAAATTAAATATCCTGATACAATATAAAATTAGGAATAGACGTCCTTAAAAATATTTATAAATTTTATTGTTTTGAATGGTTATTGCAAAAGTTTCAGTTTCGGTCAATTTTTGAATTATATTAAAAATTTGGGCAAGTGGGAGGCCTGAAAAATACAATATTAAAAAAAAACAAACAAATCAGTTATTTTAAAATTATATATTTATTTCTAATAATAGTGGTTTTTTTCTTTTCTTCAAATATAATATATTTAATATAAATACTGTACGAATAAGAATTTAAAAGTACATTTTATTTTAAACACATAAATCTCTTATAATAATAATAATAATAATAATAATAAACTTATTAGAACATTGCGCATACATTTATGGAAACGCGCGTGCGTGCGTTAGCAAAAAAGAACCACCAGCTTAATTTCGTGTGATTCCGTTAAGAGATAATAAATAAATTAGTCAATTTCGAGATCAAGTGTTTGGAAATATGCGATAGTCGCGTATGTGCGCCGAAATTGAGCGACATCCATGACACACGCACACCCGCACCAAAGTTAATTAAAAATTTGCATAAAACGTATTTTTTGTGTGTATGTATAATTTTGGTTTAACAATATATAATTTATAATATTTATATAATTCGAAGGGGTGGTTTTGTTGTTTGTCTAAGTCGATTAACTTAACTCCTAAAACGATAAATTATTAATCACAACACATATACAGATAGTATTATTTATATATTTATAATATTGTAGATATTGTATGTATCAGTTGTTTGTTTGTTTTCTTGTATTTGATGGGTTTTGTGTTTGTTTGTTTTTGCGTGTGGGTGTGTGAATTGTCTTATTACAATAGTTATTACATAGTTTTTGTTGCACATAAAATATGAGAAGCACTTTTCGACGCCCACGCACACATCTATCAGCTTTTATAAGAACTGCATATGTGTGCGTGTAAGCATATGTCTATTGTGTGTTTTGTTATTAAATTTAGTTGGTGTTTATCATTTGTAACTTGAAACGGTAGATATATTAATCTTATTGTATGCGATTTAATGAGATGTGTTTATTTTATATGTAAATTCAAAATTTTGTGTATGTACAAATGAAAATTAATCCAAAGACTGACAGAGCGAATCGCTAATTAACATAATATGAATATTTTAAATATTTTTAAATTGCAAGTGTGTATGTGTGTGTTTTTAACGGACGATTGCAATATTTCTAAACAGATTTGGTTGGAGTGGGTGCGTTTATTTATGTATTTATTGAAATTCGACACCGACAATATTGATATTTATAATAACGGGTAATAAGAACTAAAATAAATTATGTAAATTAGAATATATATAGCTTATTCGATATTTTTTTCTGTCTGAAATTTGTGTGTGTGTAATGTGTGTTATGAATTATGAAAAATTACAGCAGCGTCGAATTCACTTACTTGTCGAAAGTCCATGGTCGTGTACTTGCTGTGGTGGGGATGATAAAGTTGGCTGTAACGTTTCATTGCACTTTATTGCGTGCATCTATATCTCTGTCAGAATGGAGTGCTAAAGTGGAGACCCACGTCGGGGGCCACACGTAGCCTCTATAAATACCTGGGTGGACCCGAGTGATATGAGGAGGGTGCCGGACTTTGGCGTTGTATCAAATACGGAGATGGCGAGTTCGGACGACGCATATTATAATGATAGGTTCCTGGTGGCGGTGTCACTAGATGATGATGCTGATAATATTATGTAAACAATTATGAATTATGTAAATTATGTTGTACGCTTATCAATTTACCTGCATTGAATGCATTCCAATACTTGCTGCGCCCATCATGTGGCTAGATCCATCACCCAAATCCAATTGCAGACTCTCGGGAGGTTCACCCAATTGTAGTTGGTTAAGCGAAGCAGTAGCCATAGCAACGTCTGGCATAATATCAGATAAATGACCATCCGAACATGAACTTGATTCTGGATCGCCAGTCATTCGAACTAACGACGGAAGTCCGTGGTGATGAACCCCTGGTCCATACATGGGCAGTGGCTGTTGTCTCGGGAATGTTCTGTTTCGACCATAGCATGCTGCCATGGTTTGCGAAGCATCCATATCCGAAGGCAGTGCAGGTGAAGGAGGCGGTGATGTTTCTTCGTCCATGGGTCCAGATTCATCCATCACATCTTCTGGAAGGCCGCCGCCATGGTGTATACCTCCAACCTGAACAGTATTTCCATCATCTGCACAATAGCAGGCTGCATTTTCCAGCTGATCAGCAACTGCATCGGGTAAGTTAAACTCACGAACCACACGCAATCTAATCTGACGATTAATCTCGGGTCTCGACGAAAGTGGTAGCGATAAAGCACGCTGACACGCGGGAGACAATCGAAGTTTTTGCTCACGTTTAGTCAGTGCCAGCATTGTATTCGGATCTGGTGCAGGCAACGCAAGGACTACAAAATCTACAGCTCCACCGGCAGTGCCTAAACGGGACACCATATACAGTGTGTCCGGAATGTCGGGCATGTGTCTACTGCGCCGCATGCGTAGCACGTCCATTTGTTGGGACACTATGCGATCTTCTAGCAAAGACTTGACTTCTTCATAGTAAGGCATAAAGAGGCGTGGTCTTACGAACAATCCATGATTCTTGCCACAACGCACCCAAGCATTGATGCGCAGCTTTTCTCGTTCATCTCCGATCATGTGCGATGGCGGTGTACTCACCAGTCCTCGTCGAATGGCTTGATTCAGTATATCACTATTGGGTGGCAGCACATGGTCCATTCGAACCAGCGGTAGTAATTCCGATAAAATCTCTCTTAGTTCGATATCGCTGAGATCACGTTTTTTGATGCCTTTGCGAGTAACAGAATGGGCTGTATGATTTAAGAGATTTGGTTCGCGATCTTCCATTCGACGCATCAGCTCATGTTCGCCCCACTTAAGTACGGCTTGCAAAACTTCCAATTCGGATGCCTGAAGAAAATTGCTCTGCAGAGCATTTATCAATTGTGTCTTATCCAGTTGGTGCAATACCGTTGAAGCGACAATAGCCGAAAATTCCTCGCGTAGATAATGACAGGCTTGCCGATGCACCCAGGCCGAGCCGTGAGGCTGTTGACCCCATTTAAGCACTTGTGGTAGTGTTTCTAGACTCAACCACTCTAATATCAAATCCTCACAACCCTGTGCCAGAATATCAAGCTCAATGAACCTGCCAATTTGATACAATTCCATGGCCTCCTCGAGAGCAGTGGGCCGCGTACGTCCTGTGTGCGTTAGTGCCTGTACTTCGCCTAAGCTTCCAGCACTATTGCCGCATCCGTTACCACGCAATATCAGAGTTAAGTCTACGGTATCTAAATAGATGGCGTGCAGTAAGACGCGAGCGTAACGCTTTGGGATCACAGTTTCGTCTAGCACAATTCTGGTGGGCACGTGCAAAGCCCGTTCGGATGTATCATCTCCGTTTCGCGTCCGACGCTGAATCACATTGCGAAAGAAAGGTGAACGAGCACTCAGTATAGCCTTGTGGCATGGCAACTCTAGCTTGGGTCTGAAGCCATATTCTGAGCTGCCGGAATCCGGTCGATGATAGTCCGATCCTATAAAATAACATGCAACATTAGAAAATATTATTTCATATATAAATTTAATAACAAAAACCTTCTGCTGTGAATACCAGAGCAGCATCAGCATAGTCTCCCGTTTCCAGAAGATATCTCAGATCGTGTTCTAGTGGATTTGGAGTACCAAAATCATCACCAAGTCTTCGCAACAGATTCACGTCTATAGTGGGATCATGTGGACACAGATCACCCGTGTAGAGATAGCGTAGTAACGATGAAAACAGTGGCACATCAACGGGTGAAGATCTCAGCTCCAGACAGATTCTTGCACCAAAACCAGGACAGCCTGCCAGAAGGTCGCGAAAGTAGGGACATCGGGCAGACAACAAAGCTCGATGCACCGGAAACACAGTTCCTCGAAACACTAAATCACAGTCAGTACAGTGTTTAAAATCATACAGGGCCGACAAGTCCTGTTTGAATGTTGTTGCTGGTGGACGTGCAAGTTCTGCTTGAACGGAAAGATCCTTGAGTGCAGTCAGAGCTTCGTATTCTTCAAGCAATGCAGCTAGTTCAATAGGACTCCAATCTGAGACGAACTCACGTAAAACACGTCCATGGTCACAGGCTTTTGATGACCGACGACGTCGAATAAACTTCTTGCGGAGAGTGGCAAATCCCGTGACCTTTTTACGTCGTTGCTCTCGAATGAGTACTCCAGAAACGGACTGATTGCCTGCCGAATTGTTTCCAGCTGGACAATCGGTTATTGTTGACGCGGTCGCCCCCATACTAATGTCCTGCATACGTAGCGCCTCTTTGCTATCGCACCAATAAACTCCACAGGGCAAAAGACAAGTCCATAAGCCCGAGCTCATCACTTGACAGGCGGACCTTTACACAAAAATAAAATATTTTTAAATTATGTTATCGCCATACTTTAAAGCCCACTGTATACGACTCAAAAATTAAATATAGTATTACAGTTGATGGAGTGTGTGACCCAATTCTGGTATGTTGCCTACGAAAATGTTTGAACAGAATTTTAAACTTACCTGTATTCATTTCAGCTAGGTTCCTGACCAGGTACAGCAAAATATAGCACAACACAATAGCACCTAACGAACAGGTCTTGCAGAGGATACACAAAAGAAAAACACCACCACAAATTCTTCATCGACATCGAGCAGCAGTGTCAGCCATGTTTACTTGCCAGTCCGTACGCGACGTGAACCCTATTTCGCGGATCGCGTTTTAGTTTTCTCTATGGAAGTTTTACATTAACTGGTACGCGTAGTCGACTTACGAACACTTCTAAACTGTCCGCTATGCAATGGGGCTCACGGCAATTATAAACATTGGACGCTGAACACACTTTTTACTCGAATTTGCGTTCGTTTTCGCGACGACTTGTACTTGTATTTAATGAACTCTGTTTCTGGACATTTTCTTCTGTTTTGCTTTTTACATGACGACACAAAAGCGAGATAAAACGATAGATTATATTTCTGTTTCGTTTTGTACTACCCCTTTCTGGGACCAAGCGGAGAAATTTTGTACGAATGTTAAACTTTGGGTTCAAAATATATTTTAATAATATGTTTTGATAAATATAAACAAATATTTTATGATATTTTTTACAATTTATTTTATACTATAATACATAACAGTGCACCTAGAACCGTCACTATGACGTGACGTTTGCATCGTGTAGGTTCAATATTAGCGCGATAATTTAAATATATATATGAAATTGATATTTTTCCAATTAATAATTAATAATAGCTACTTTGTGAACGGGTATATGAAACTTTCGATTTTTGGTGTAAAAAATTTGTAAAAATCCCTTCGATCACGAAGATTCCATTGCAATTAGAAATAAACTCGCGTAATCGGTGCGCGCACCGATCAAAAAAGTAGATACATAACGATGTGTCCCTTAAAAAAAGCTTAAGGGATGTAATTTTTTACAAATTCTCCATGTATTTTTCTAATAAAATGTATTCGATTTAAAGGAGAGTTCTTTATACAAAATGTGGTCCTCTTATAACAGCTGGCCTGTGTTTTATCCGATGTTTTATCTGTTTCAAAACATTCAATGTGCGACTATTTTATATATATATTTGCTGATCATTTTTTTGGTTTATGGTTGTACTCGAGGTAAGGAACTATCTTATTTAGATGGGTGTGAGGTGTTCTTACATTAATTTGAGTATTGGTTGATGATAGAAAAATAACAATAAGAAGCTTTGATTGGCATTTTTTATAGATGGTAAGATGTTATGTGGATGCCAATGATTTTTGGTGCTGTGCTTTTCCTAGTAAGAATTAAAGTTTCTAAAAATACTCCAATTTGCGGAAAGTTTTAAGATGTGTGCACAATATTTAATAGATATTTTTATTATCATATTTTTAAAATCATTTGCGTTTTGTTAGAGTTAATAGGAGGTGCTAACCTCGTGCGATGCCGTACACCGGATTCATAATTATAGTGTGAATGTTTGTAGGATTCAAGCGTTTATTGTAATTTACAACTCTACCTTTATAATTCGGTCGCCGAGTGTGTGTGAGTGAGTGCTCCTTATTATTTCGGCAAGGATTCTCGCACAAGCTTGTTTTTTACTATGTCAAAGTACTGTATCGGCGTTTTCGTACAACACAGCGATTTAAATAATAATTACAAACTTGAAATTTCTTCATCGTGACGCTGTCAGATGAGCTTCAAAAATGGTGCCATCTATACTTTAACACATAATATTGTCTCTCTCCTCTAAAAATGATTAAAAGCACTATACTTATCGCTGTCAAAATAAAAAACATGGCGACCTAACTGTAAACTTTGCAAACATAAAATCTGTAAATCTCTTTTGGAAATTGTGTAATCTACCTGTGATCACTACCAATTTTCAAGCGAGACCCCGTTGGACTCGCGTGCTCATCTGTGTTCAAAATTCCAATATATGTTTAAAACTGAAGATGTTCTGAAGCATGGGAATTTATGTCGATTGGCCGCATCGAACGAACAACAAAAAAACATTGGGTGCGGTGAACAATTCGGATGTACAGCGGTACAGCCGACAAAGCTATAACACTATGTTTAGATAAAGAAAAGAAAGTGAAAGTGAGGCGCTACAATTTTTGTTCCGGGTAATATGTCTACTGGTGACATGGAAGAATCCAGTGATCATAGACATGCGCGCTACTTGATGAGTGGCGGAGAGAATATGGACGGTGAAGAACTTGCTAATGCATGTCGTCGTCTTGGGATCTCAGGTCCTTTGGAACCTTTGCTACGCGAGCTGAAGAAAGAGGCGGCTAATCAAAATCAACAAAATCGTTCAAAAGAAAATCATACTCGCAAAACAACCGGTCATACAAAAAGTGAACGTAGAGCCACCAAGGGCAGAGACGTTGATGAGTCTGGTGATATTACAGGTCACAAAGTAGGCACGTACGGACAGGAGTCTTGGGGCCGTGATTCCGGTGCAAGAGACTTATCTCCAGAACCATCACATAGAGTAACTAATTCTAGTGGCACAGATAGTCAGCTAACAGATAACGAAAACGGAACTTCATCAATGATTCACCTGGCAAATAAAGTAAGTAATACATATAAAATATTATGTGTCTCTGATCGTATAATATATAAGATATGCTCTTTTGTGGATCGAATTATGTATCGACGAATTTGCGCACACACCCACGTCACGTACACACGAAACTTCTGCTACGTGCCCACTGTCTGCCCCTTCTTTCACTCAAGGTTATAAAATGACGACGAACAGATGTTTTTCTGTGGAAATGTTGTGTAAACAAACTCAACAAGCGTGCTCTAGATATTTTGTCCCGAGAAAAGCATAGGACGCTAGAATTGCATACACGCAAGCGAAATAGTTCATTTTAACAGATGACACTTTTACACTACCCCACCTTAGTCTCTCACTTGCACATGCGAATGCCACACAGCAACAGCAACGGAAATGCTCTATGTCTGCAAGAGGGTTCTTCTCGCGAGTGCAACAAAGCGCTTGTCTATTCTATGTGCATACACATAGATTTTACTAAAATACCAGAAGAGTTTTCTCCATTTCCCAGCAATTACGTCATGTTTACTGTATGCATATGCAATATGTGTTATTGTATTTTTGTATGTGTTTTTGTGTGAGTGCGCTGCTCTTCTGTATTGACGGATGTCAAACCATCTGCTAAAATTTTCACTGTAATGCGTAGAACTAGTGTTTTGTTACACAATATTTGTGATATCCTCAAAAACCGTTCTGTACCGTTATTGGGGTGTTTTTTGTGTAGATATTGCGATTTGATTCGCGATGAACTGTAAATCACCAGGAATCGGCGCCAACGCGGATATGTACGAAGTTGATATTACCAAGGACAACAATGGCTTAATGCTGACAGAGATTCAGTTTGACGGAACAACGGACAAGATTTACGATGATCCGTGTGATTTTGATGTAGACTGGTCGTCACCGATTCGTTTGCCACGCAGCCGAAGTTGGTTGTGTTGTCCGCGCAGTAATAGTGGAGCGACAACAGATATCGTTAATCTTCCACGATTGCAGAGACGTTATGTCTCTTGTGATTATGCTTTGGTCACTGAAGAGCCACGTTCACGACCAACTGCCAATAATGTAATAAATTGTGCATATTTATTAATATATAATTTAAACATAAATATTTTGAAGCAGTATTATTTATGTACCTTTACGCCATTTTTAAAAGTCACTTGTTTTTAGCTCCAAATGGCCGCTTTGTCTGCTTTACAAACTGAGGTGCTTGAGCTTTCTGCCAGACTACAGAATTCTGAAAGAGAGCGTGAGATCATTCAGCGAAAACTGAACGATGCAGTTGACGAAAAAGAACGAGCTCAACGACGACTTGAATCTGTGGGTTCCTCGCATGAGAGTCGAATTACCGAAATGCACTGCATTATTGTGGAGCTTAGTAAAAAGCTGAAAATGCGACAGGACAACGCAATCATGGAGGAGTGCGAGCCGGAAGGCAGTGGTAAATAATATAATGCTATTTATTAGATTTGTTTTAAATAGTTGTTTTTTTAATAGTATCTGAACTGAGTTTTCAAGAAGGATCCGTATATAATTCAGAAATGGAGTGCACAAATCTAGAGCAAGATGTTCAAACGGAACCTCTGGAAACGAAACTGGTTCAACCTATTCGTTCTGAAAGCCCAGAATCATTGCCACCGCCTGTAAATTCTTCACAAATTCAGGTATACTAAAAAAAACTATTATCCCATATTCCGTAATATTAATTAATTAATTATATTGTTTCTGCAAACAGATTCAGGCCATGCATGAAGAAATTTTGCATCTTCGAGGTCAGGTAGCTTTACTTCAATCACAATTGGCATCGGACCGTGATAATTTTGATGAACAACAGAACGACAATACTTCCAACCCAGATCCTGATCAAATTGCAGAATCACCAATGCACGAGCGTTCTAATTATACCAGCGACGATCTATGTGAAACGGCTGAAATCTTTGAAGTTTCACAGGATATTCGACAACCTCATACATCAGCCAAGTATAGCAAAACAAACCGTATAGCATTGCCCAATTCTGCCACACAGGCGCGTGGCGTTTCTCCTGAATGCGCTCAGCTTTTTGGCAGCGTTGGATCGCTTACCACTCATCGTCAATATCAGCAAATTCTACAACAAAAAACCGTTTCCGCTGAGATGCCTGTAACCAAAATGGCCGAAAGAGTCAGACTCCGTCGAACAGTCGAAGAGCCGTACATCACAGGAGCAGACATCTCAAACAGTGGCGTTTGTTCAACCGAAATTGCTGAGCATCTTGTATCGGACATGTTACAGTCTGATATAAACGTTAGTGCTTCCTCGCCACTAATATTACATGAACTGCAGAGAATGCAGCGTCGTATAGAGCATATGCGTATACAGAACTCTGTGCTATCGATAACACTGGCCGAAAGCAAGGCTAATTGTAATCATATGTACTTACTGTGTGGCAAGTATGAGTCAAATGCGGTTGCTCTACAGCAGGCTTTAAGCTGCAGTGATCGAGCCATCGAGGCATACGATGTTATGTTGGCACTACTGGAGAGTAGACTGGCTATGCTGGACAATGGAGTGGAATCAGCTGGTGAGAGTAGACGTGCAGCAGAGGCAGTAGCTAAACATTTATTACAACGTTTGGAATCGGATAGTAGTCGGCAGCAACACGGCAACAGTTTGGGTCCCTGGCAGGATGCTGTTGTTATTTATGCAAATAGCGCATCGAATTTGGCACCATGGACAGATGCAGACGATACGAAACTTCGAGGACATGTTTCGAAGCTAAAAGGCCATCGTGCGTGCATTCAGAATACTGTAGTTTTGCTAGAGTCACCATACTGTGGAGATGCGGAACGCAATTCGGCCAGTGAGGCGTCAAAAATGGAGAATCGGCGCATGGATCTAGAAACAGCCGTGTTGATGCAGGAGCTCGTGAGTATTCGAGACGAACGGGCTGAATTCAAATTCAGATCAGAACAGGCCGAACGAGATAAAAACAGCACGATTCAAAGACTAAGCGTTATGCAGGAAGCACTGTTGCATTTACAGGCTCAGTTGGCCGATTCGGAAGCATTGCTGGCCATGCACAACCAGGTATTTCAAAATTAATTCGAGAACATTTATTTTTATAATCTAAACTTTAATTTTAATGGCAGGATCGGTCATCTTATTCTGAGGCTGAGCATACTGCCGGTATTGAACGAGAGTTAGTCGATGCATTGGCCCGAGAATCTCGTTTAAAAGGCCGTCTACAAGGTCTCGCTGGATCACTGGAAGCAGCGACAAAATGCTCCGAGGAGAAATACGCAGCCGTTCAGAGTTCCGTTGCCGAGCTGAAACACACAAACATGTATAGCCCTTGTGAAATAATGTCCACGAAATGTATAATATATTTTTTTAATTGTAGGACTTTAACTCAGTCGCTGGACCGTTGTAAAAGAAAATATCAATCTCGCCTAAGGCGTTTAGAACAACAGATGCTAGAGTTATCATTAAAGAAAGGATCCTCGCAGTCATCCGTAAAAATGGCGCCAGAGACTACTTTGTAAATAAAACGAATGCCATATAAATTTATTGCTTAATTTTACTCCGCCAATGCGGTACTTCTTGCCATAATTGTATTTATTTGCCTTTACTGACATTATGTTCATTATCATTTTTGTTTTGAACAAGTAGAATAGACTAATTACGAAAAAATCGCGTTCAATGAGCCTTTAGTTTAGGCAAGAATTGTAAATATCAATCTGAATGTTTCAGCCTTATCACATAAAACAAATATTTGTTAGCAGCTGCGCCTTATAAAGCCATTATTAGGAAGATATGAACCTATAGTTTATATGAAGATTGACTGAATCGTATAAACGGTTTGGTATCAAATTAAATGTGGCACATTTTGCTCCAGACTATTGTTTGCAAATTAACAAACACTATCACACATCATACATCAAAACAATTTATACTTTATTGATACTATTGTTATTTTTATATTTAGTTAGATCTATATACATATAAATTATATATAAATACCATACAAACCCATGTTTTCGAGCAGTGAAAGCGATAGATAAATTATAATGCAGAACACATCTCTCATCTCACCAGATAGATATATCTTCTAAAATGAACACAAATACTTACAAAATGAAATATTACAATTAAAATGTATTTGAAACTATATAAAACAATAGAAAATATTATATTATAAATAAAAATAGCTTTAAAAGCTTTATTAGGAATATTTCTAGGTGTTGTGTAAATATTATTTTCAGGCGCTTTTGCCATGTTCTTGATGAAAAACAAATTATGTGCCATTCTAAAGATTACTTTCAATACCTGATTTTCATATTTTTTAAACAAATATTTTATTATGTTAAATTGGCTTCACCCAACTACACACAAGGCTCAAATGTATTTTTTGCACTATCAGTATTAAACAAAAACAACAACATTTTATACTTTCTAAATTAAATTCTTGTCATATCTTTATACTATACATACACAATATATAAAGTATATATAAAATGAGCAAATTTAATAAAATTTAAAAAAATAGATGAATAACGGTTTTTTATTATAAATTAAATTAGGGACGCAAGCTGTATACTTTCCAATTCGAAATAAAGCTAAAAACTGAATCACGCATACCCATATCTTTGCCAACCTATAATAAAATAAAAATCAGCAATTTATCTTGACATGTGATTGATTTAAAATTATTTACCATTCCCTCATAACAGCAAAAGTATCGAAAAGGTCAGGAAATTGATTACTAGAATGTTCACTCACTCACAGGCAATTCAGCACAACTGCTCTTCTAAAATATTCATTATTATTTCAAAAGTATTGAAAGAAGTATTCTTATCTATGATTGCCCTATTGCCCTTTTGCTGATTAAGTTTTAACATAAAAATATTAAAGACATCAACAAAACTCATAATTTCACGAGTTGAAGAAAGAACCTCCAACTTTGATTGGCAGTTTATCCTTGATGTGTTGCAGCAATAATTTATATGCCATTCAGGTCCTAACGTGATTGTCCTAATATCTATTCAAAAATTAAAAATACCTTATTACAAAAAAAATACCAAAATATAATATAATTTTGTATTACGTTAATAATTTTATTTTTACTTTACATTTAACATTAAACTAACATTTTTTGCCTTATTCAATTGTACTCCATTATGTAACTTGTTTTATAAATCGAAATATGTTTTAATAGACCATAACTTGTCCCCTAAAAAATAAAATAAAAATAAAATTTAAGTATAAAAAAATTTAAAATTTCTTACACAATGCCGTGCACGCGCTTCTCATGTCCACGTCTACCTGGTGCCTGTGCAAACTTCATGTCACAATGTCTGCAATCATAAGGTTTTTCACCAGTATGTAAAATTTTGTGTCTTTTCAAGACAACTCGCATTCGAAACGACCTGTGGCATACATCGCATTTATATGGCTTTTCTTTCGTGTGCATACGCATATGAGCCATTCTACGATCATTAAAATAGAATCGCTTTTCACAGTAATCACATTTGTATGGTCTGAATTGAGAGTGTATTCGCAAGTGTCGTTTAAGAAGATGACTTGTATAGAATGCAAGACCACACTGGTCACATTGGTGTGGTTTATGGAAACTATGAAAACGTAAATAATGAGCTTTCTTATCCGTTGTTGTGATAAAGAATCTGTCACATTCGTCACATTTGTGCGGTTTATCCTTTGTATGAATACGCATGTGCACATTAAGATTTCCTCGACACCGAAAAGTCTTTTCACAGTAATCACACTTGTGACTTTGTGGTTCTTCTATATGGATTTGTATGTGTTGCCGAAGTTTTTTTATATCCTTGTACGATTTTTGGCAAATATCACATTTAACAGTGCTCGTATGATAAGGATGCTCTTGCTTGTGATGCTCATCCATTTTACTTCGATTACCTATGAACCGTACACATATCTGACATAAATGGTAATTATGTTCTAATACAATAACATGACTAAACAAATCATGTCCTGATTTAGATTTGTGTACTTCCATTTTATCTTTATTTGGTATTATTAAATTGCACACCAGACACATTTGTACGTCTTCTTGCTCGTGATAGTGCAATGTATGTGTTTTTAATTGTGAACGAGTATTAAAATTGTGTTTACATATTTTACATTGAAATTCTCTATTGCGACGGTCCCTGCCTCGTTTGACATTGTATTTCATAATTTCCATGAAATTATGTTTTAGAGGAATTCGCTCGAAAATCTCAGGAACATTATTTTTGTTAAATTCGTCTATTTCAATACTTTGGATAATATCACTTCCGATGATACATTCTTCATCGAGGTACTCTATGTCTTCATCGAAATAGGTCTCTAGAGATACATTTTGATTTGTATCTAGGGTTTCATCTTTGATAACTATATCAGTAGTTTCTGGGTTGATTGTTTTATCATTATAGTCATCGTCATCCCCGTCGTTGTAATCATTGATAAGATCATTAACGGTTGCATCGCCATACAAATCAGCATTACCAAAGTGAACGGCTTCCATGTGATGGAACATTTTTAAGGGAGCTTTTACTCGAAAGCCACATTTAAAACACACAAACACGTACTGTCCGTATTCGTTTCGTCTTATTTCGGCACATTTATTAAACTCTTCCTCTTCGCCTTCCTCTGACTTAAACAAATCAACATAAATAGTTTCAATTTCCATGATGTATGTACCGAACTTGAATTTTACAATAATAATTCTTAAATAAGTACATTAGTTTATCTTTAATTTTGGTGACAGACTGACAGGTGACAATTCCGCTAAATATTTAAATATATTTTGAGTGTTATTATTATTTGCATTAACATTTTTGAATACTTATAAATATCCATATTACCGAAACCTCTAATGTTTTTTAATTCCACGTGGCCATCGTCTCATGCTGAATGCAAAATAAAACCAACAGAGGGCAGCGATTTTGTGTGAGCAGGTCAGATGCTCGAACGTTCTTTTGGTCGAATGTTCATTTGCTAGAACGTTTTTATACAAGACTGGCGTAAAATATATATGATAACTTGTATTGTATTGCATATAGATTTAGCTTGTCTACACGTATCTATTGACTCCCATTTCAGTGTATGAAGTTTTTCATGTGTGTCTATATGGTAGTTCTCCTGTAAAGACGGGAGATTCCCAAAGCATATTCCGGACCGATTAAAGTAGTTTCGTACCTTTTGAGTGCCAGTTCAACGGCAATTTCGTTTCCCAAAAAGCCAGGATGGCCTGTGATCCAGGAGAGCTCTACTGAATTTTGTAGGGCTAGAAGATCAAGTGTGGACTGGCATTCATTTACAGGACTCGATCTTGCGAAGTGTGTGTCAATATCTTTCAGTGCTGCTTGACTGTCAGTAAAGAAACGTAAAGTTTTGTTTGTTATTTGTTTTTAAAGAAGGATTTGTGCAACTAGAAGAATCGCATGTATCTCTGCTTGAAATACTGTTGCAAAGTTTCCAAGTGGTATGTGGAGCTTCATATTTTCTCTACTTGAAAAGATTCCAGCACTTTTCACAAGCCTCTGTTGAGGCCAACTTTACACCACCAAGGGCGTTCGTTATGGACAGGAACAGGTGGTAATCACTTGACGCTATGTCCGGGCTATATATTGGATGCGACAAAACCTCCCATCCGAGCTCGCGTAGCTTCTGACGAGTCACCAAATATGTGTGTGGCCTGGCGTTCACCTGGTGGAACACTACACCCTTCCTATTGGCCAATTCTGGACGCTTCTGGTCGATTGCCTGCTTCAAGCGTTCCGGTTGTTCGCAGTAGATGGTAGAATTAAGCGTCCGGCCATATAAGAGCAGCTCAAAGTGGATGATTCCCTTCCAATCCCACGAAACAACTCCCATCTCCTGGGCGATGTCACGAGATGTCACATGCATAGCGTCGTTTTGTAGGTTATGTCAAGACCTTTCAAATGATGTATTGCCCGATACGAGATCTTTAGCGCTTTGTATATCTCTATTGTCTCTCTCTTTTTGTTTTTTGTCTGTATATATTTTTGTATGTATGTATTTATTTGCGTGTAAGTATATATTTAATTTTTTTTATTTTTCTTGATTTTCTATATAACTTTTGCTAATGATAAAAATAAAACTGTCCAAATTCAGAATCCTGCGAGATTACCAAGAGTGAGTCTGAAATCAACTCATCTCCGGACTCTGCCACTAGCCGAGTGGGTTAACGCGTTGGCTGGCTCATGGGAGGTTACCGGTTCGATCCCAGCCAGGCAGACTGAAGTGTTTTTCAAATGTAGCACTTTAAATCAGAGTAGGTTCCTCTTGCTATTAATAGCCTATTTCTGAAATAGCTTATTGATACGGAATAACGAAAAATTAATACCATCAATTGACATATACACACGCACCTTGTATAAAACAATAACTGTATGATCGCGTTGATGATTCACGATTTCGAATATAAATAGCAAGATAGATCTTGGTGCATAGAGATATCTCAAAAATATGTACATTTACCTTTCAAAGATTTTAAAAATACCTTTAAAAAAAAAAAAATTTACTTAAACTTCCTTGAGGTAATATTCAGTTTGTTTCTAATAGAGTTTAACCAAAAGTTAACCGAATATTTTTGGTACGTGCTTTACTTAAATTAGACTGTAGTTCGGTTGAAGAACGGAAAACTAATTACTAAAATTTCACTGTAATTATAATATAATATAATATACTACATGTGATTTTTAACTATGTCGGATATCTGTGATAGTGCATTTGGAACTCGGTAAGTTTTCTACCGTTAAAAGAAAACCAAAATTTCTCTGTTTCAAAAAATTAGTATATTTTCATTTAGAAACATTTGTGAATTTAACGGTGCGGTTAAAACATAGTATGTATTTCACTGTACAAATTAGATCAAAATTTCACTGTTTTGAATGTAAAGAGTAAATTTTCAGATATTTGCGATAACAAACTGTACCTTAATAAATAAGTTCAGTTAAAATTCGGTAAAAAATAACTGAACTGAAAATGCACCAAAATTAATTAACTTTTTAGAAATAAAGTAAATATTCAGTTAATATTTATAAAACTTAAATATTGCATTGTAACCGCGGTTGAATATCAGTATATTTTTCATCGAAAATTCACTGTGTATTTGTATGATAAATTTTCAGTTAGGTGGCAGTTTGCTAAAATAAAAAAAACTGGAACGTATACATTATTACTGTGTCGATGTATTGATGGAAGTGGACAGTATTGGTTTTTTCCTTTTCACACACACAACACTAACACAAAATGCTGCAATCAAAATATAATATAATTCATAAACTTCAAGCAAGAGTGTACAATATTATATTATTTTATTATTTCGGGTTATAATTTCGCGTGGTCTGGCGGTTGATGCGATACTTGCGGCGAACGGATCAAGAAGAAATGTTCGAGGTGATTCGACTTTCTAGATCGGCACGATCGCTTGGCTCCAACTGATGTTAAATTAGAGTGAAATTATATTTGAAGCTTTATAGCACACTGCACGAAACAATTTCTAAACCGTAATTGTATACATCACGCAATCAAATTTAATAATAAGTCATAAACTACTAAAAAATGTAAACATTGAATATTGAATAATGGTACGAGAAATTCTTTAAGAGAAGCACTTCATAATATTAGAGGTAAAGCGCTCTGCTTCAATTTATAATTCAACGACGTATATGCAAAATCTCCAAGGAAGAATTAATAGTATTTTGTTTACCAAAATTTTATTGAAAATTATCGGAAGAGTGTATATATATATATATATATATATATATCGATATTGAAGAAAAAATAATATTTGCATTGATTTCTTGCATCGGTCAAATGAGAAATTACATACTTTTAAATTGATGATTGTAATATCGAAACTTTTACGCGATCATATTATATATGCGATTGATTTGGCCTAGGCTCGAAATGTTGTGGGATGGATTGTTACAATTTCGTTTTTATTGCAATCCAGAAATGTTATGTGATGGATTTATGAAAATTAGTTTTCATGGCATTATGGGATATTTTGGAGTGGAATTTTTATGGTTCTTTTGGATACTTTATTATTGAAGATATTGTACAAAGAATATTTTTAAAACTTATTATGTTATGGGAGTATTTAGCTGTCACCGGATCGATGCTAAAAACAAAATTAAAATTTTTGTCAAGTGAATTCTTGTCACTGTGCATTTTCGTCACCAAATTATTTGGAATATTTCATGTTATTGTTGTTGTAAAGGCATTAGTTATTTCATTTTAATTAACTTTTTTGGTGACGAAAATTCATATTTTCGACCATACAAATCGGTGGTGATAAAAATGCATTCCTCTACTTGAGAGAAATTCACTTGACAAAAAATCAACACACCGGTCAACTTTCTAACTTGGCCGATGACGGTCACGGTCACTTTCCAACTACCCCATACCGGGAGCAACACATCAAAAACAAATCTATGATACAGAATATTTATTTAAAACCTATGTTACAATGCCTATATTTAATGTGTATGCATAAGTAGTTGTTTCAACCCCTAAAGTACATAGTATATAAATATACTATATATATGTGAGCCACTGCCTTATTCCTTCGTGACTAATGCACATACTCATTCGATATTTGATAGCTCTGTGGCTCAACAATCACACTTGTGTACTGGTGGGGTTCGTTGCTCTTGTAGTTGTCACTCACTGCAGACACATACTGATGCGTCGTATCATGAGATCCTCCTCCTCCTCCGTTGTTGTTGTTTGTGAAACAGTTCAACTCAAAGTGCGGCCGCAGACACTGATTCGAGTAGCCGCCGTTTGATGTCTGTGATGTTGATGAGTGTAATGAGGTCCTCATCGGGTGGTCACCATCAGAACTGCTACTGCCACAACTATTTGAACTCGCAGAGTACGGTCGTAGAATTGAATTAGAGTCATGTGCATCGAAGGTGTTGTAAAAGTTATCGTAGTAGTTGGCGTCCGTGAACTCGCCACTACTGTGCACCGGAGTGCCGGTATGCTGGTCGTGACTTCCAGTGAAACTGGCATTTTGGTAGAGTGGTTCGAATTCGGGCGCAACGTATTGCTGCTGATTGGTAGACTTTTTACTGTGTGTTGTGTGACTGGGATGATGTTGTTGTTGAGGAGCGCAAGATGCAGGTAGAGTGGGCTGCTGTGTACTCAGCGGAGTTATTGGCGATATCGATTCACTGCGGGTTGTATTCTGTACTTCGTTGAGCGTCAACATTTTTGATTCTTGCTCACTTAGAACGTAGTTAACGCTTACTATGCAATGTGGTCTCGATGAGCGTGTATTGTGAACTACGGTGGCGTACGACTGCACCCATGTCCAACCGCCATCGCGTGTCATGAACCGGAAGTATTTTGTGGTAACTTGGCCTTTGCACATAACTAAAGAGAAAGCGAAATATTATTAGTCTATTGTAGTTTTGTAACAAATTCTCATAGTATAGATAAACTTACGTATTTTGTGCGAATATTGCATGTGCATTATGTCGGCGGCGTGAATATACTGGTATAATGTCTTTTCGATTAGTTCCTGGGGTTCGTAACCCGTAAGCTGGGAAACTCTGTTAACACAGATAAAATATAAAGTTAATATTGTATTATAAACCTATAAACAACATCTTTTTTATTAACTACGTATTTAATTAAATTGCATACTTATTACATATATTTTTTTTAGCATTGAAAACGAACGACAAACTTCGCGCACATCCTCTTCAAATATTTGTCATCCATTCAAAGTGAATTAACAGTAAATCCGAGGAACGTGTTTTATCTACATTTAGGCAAAGTGCGCCACACACACACACACACACACACACACACACACACACACAT
>JANSTU010050435.1:0-21598 GCA_027564075.1 Bolitophila hybrida
GAATCCGTTTGTTGCCCGAAAGATGGGATAAGATAGTAGCTTCAGACGGGCAATACTTTGAACATTAAGATTGTTTTTATATTTGAACAATAAAGCTCGAAAAATCATGAATTTACCTTTAAAACTTAGTTGTAGACCTAGATCTTAAGATGTTATGTATCTCTTGACATCGAAAGTAATACTGATGGGATTATTCAATTATCTTCTTCCATATTTGTCTCGACATTTTTCTCGAAATTCTTTCTAACGATATTTTGATCAATATTTAAAACATTTACAAGATGTTTTGTTGCAGATGACCCGACATAAACTTTAAATTACTGAGGTGTTTTCAATTTCATATCGCTAACCGGTCAAAATGTATTTTTTAGTTGTTCTATCCTTAAATTTCATATCCTCTTTTCGCTTCAATGTATAGCACTATCACCAAGCCATAATGAGTAAAAAATAATTTTTTACACAAAAAGAGGTTTTGATAAATTGAAATTTTTTGAATTCACCAATCACATTCTCTTTTTCTCTCGCCCAGCTTTAAGATTTGATGCGATGTCTTTGACCAGCTTCGAATTGACATCCATTAATGGGGTTCTGACCAGATTGCTGTCTACCAACCTTCGATCCATCTATCATTGCATTATCCTTCAAGTCGACCTGGATAAAGGTCATATTTTCTAGCTCTATTTATTCATTCTGGACAAAGCTTCCTCCACTCCATTCTTTTTGACTCCATATCTTTGGTCAGTTTTATATTGAAGTGCTGACCGGATCCGTCTGGCAAATACCAACCAAAAAAATTTCAACTGCATTGTACACCTTCTTCTGTAAGTCGCTCTGGCTGGCTTCGTAAGAAGCCATCGTGTTGCATAATTAATAATACCAATAGTAATTGTTATTTACTAAAAAAAAACTAATCCATAATTATGTAATTGATTCCATACTAAACCCATTAAAACTGGATTAAATAGGATCGTCACAAGGTTGCCCATATAAAATATTATCTTTCGATGATGCCCTCTGTTTGTCCAAGAAATTTTCAAGTGTTCGTTGTTTAATTTTTTGTTTTTGCCGTTTTTGTGTGAATTTAATAACAGTAATTTGTGTCGATGTTAATTAATAATTATTAACGTGATAAACAATTTTCGTTATAATATGTGTAGGCATACCTAAAACAATACATGTGTATATATAAGTCAAAGAGACGCGCGAGTTTATTTATTATTTTAATTATTATGTGTCAGATGGTGCTGGAACAATTCGATAATTGCAATTAATGCAAAGTTGTACATATATATATATATAACATAAATAATAATATATAAATTTGTATAATTCAATTACTTGAATTTGTTCTAAGGCCTCTCCGTGCAATAGTCCAAGCGAAGGTCTCTTCAGTGCTCGCAATGATCGCCTGTAGTTGTCCAGTCGAGGCAGTGCTTCTCTGTGGAAAAAATGCAAAAAGACATTGATTAGAGATTTGCATATATTCTATCAAGTATACTATATACTATATTTATGTCTTGAAATGCCTTCGAAAGCACCTCAAGTGGTCTGCGTATGTTTATATATATACAAATGCGGTTTCAATTCAATGTTATATTGAAATTGACGCCGCGTGAACTGCTCATATCCAGATTTTAACTGAATCTAGGCGGATAGAGGTGTTGTCTTTTTATTACTTTGCTATATAGTATTATTAATTTATAACTATAAAATTCGAATTTTTGTATGTGCGGGTTTCATTGGTAAAGAATCTATTGTTTGTGTGATAAATAAATACACTGATAACACTCTAATAAATGTGACAATGGGTTATAAAATATGCGACAATTAGTAAATAGCACTAAAAAAACAATAAAATAATGATGGCTAATATTGTTACATCGCCCATACATAACAATATACCTTTGTTCATACGTCTAATTTGAGCTCGAAAATCACAACTCCCAGTTTGTATATACTCGTACAGCATTATTGTTAGCATTTTTTTTACTCAAGGTTAGACATTTATTTAATTTCTGTTTTTATAAATATTTTTATTATTATTATGACTGATTATTTTTATGTCTGCAGTCGTTCTCCAGGTATCGAAAGTACAAAAAATATATATAAATAAACGTCCATCACTTTATATTTTAGAGGTTGTTGTATTCAATTTTTATTATTTTTCATGATGTGAATTTGCTTTTCTTTATTTTATAAATATAATCTAATACATATCTATATTGTATTTATATATATACACAAAATGCGACAATATAAAAGACATAAATTATAATCAAAAAACAGATTAAAACTACTGCAAATGTAATACATGTCAATTCAACACAATTGGTTAATTGCTAATATACTATATGATATGTTTAACATTTATTGTAAACCAATAGAATATGTTTGGTAAGATTAAATTGCTTAAAATAAGTATCGCGTTCTACAAAAGACAAACGTTTTTTTAAATTAAAATCAAAACAATTGAATCTATTTTATGTTGTTCATCAGCTGAATTTATGACGTTCGTTTAAATTTTATTTCCATACATTAAAACAGTCAGATTTTATGGCAGCATGTTATTTTGACATAAATGGAAAACCTCGATAAATAAAAACAATAATCTTAAATAAAATGGGTTAATTTGCACTAATTATAATATTTATTAAGACTCGTTATTAGGCAAAGTCTATGCTACAAGATGGCTTTACACAACACTATACTAGGTGATTTAAAAAGTTAGGAAAGAGAAGTGGCATTATTATGAACCAATAATATCAATTTTCATCCTTCAATAGACGCCAATCAAAAAATTGAGCAATAATCGGACACAAGAAAACATCGACAATCCATGATATGGTTTTAATGACTCCAAAGTGAAATGAAGTATGCTAGCTAAAGCTTCAGGGAGCCGCGTTTGCTCACGGTGGACCAAAAACCCAATCATGTTACAATTTCTCAGCAAACGGACCACACGCCGTTACTGGCAGTTTTCGGGTCTTAAAAAGGAATTCAGGTTTACACAGCGAACAGACTTCAACGCTGGGCACTAACGTTGTTACGATTTCGAAATTAAAGACGCATCATCATCAAAATTTGGACATGCAGATGTTCTTTCACGCTTGATTAATACAATAGCAAATTATTACATTGTTATCACTCCTGTAGCCTTAGAAGCACATATTCAATGTTAGCATTAGGGAACTCCCAGTTACAGCATCAATTATTAAAAGAGCAGTCGCCCAAGATGAGTTCATTCAACGCGTTGTGAGTTATCTTCATTCGTCATACCGGCTGCCCTTCAAGTTAAAGTGCTACACCAGCTACACGTAGAGGTCATCCAGGCATTGTTCGAATGAAATCTTTGGCCAGACGTTTTGTATATTGGCCGAACATCGACAAACACATAGATCAGATGGTACACCGCAGTAGTAACTGCGCATCAGTGGCAAAAGATCCACCACGAGAAACACTATCACCAGGCCTTGACTTTTCTGGACCGTTCGAATGATACAACTTTTTGTTGGTTATTGACTCTCTCACGAAATGGCCTGGGATTGAAACGGTTAAATCTACCAGTGCTCAAGCCACAATCCAGACGTTGAGTAAGATTTCTGCTTGTCATGGTAATCTCATAACTATATTGTTTCAGATAATTTACCCAGTTCACCTCCGATACCCAATTCTGCAAGGCCAAAGGAATTAACCATATACGATCTCCACCCCATCACCCACAATCGAATCAACCAAAAGATTTAGTCTACGTGAAAGATTTTTGAAAAAGAAACCAATCGTGGACGTCGGCAAAGGTAATTTAAAGACGGGGTAAAGTATTATATAATGTATGGGTAGATGGCAAAGTTTGGCTCATCATGTAAACCAAATACCACCTCGTTGCAAAGAAAAGTGTATTGGTGAGGACACACAATCACTATCAACATTACTCGAGATTTTTGAGGTTCAGAAACCTGTAAACAGCACCAATAATAATGCACCAGAGGAACAAAAACAAGCAATGAATTCGAAGGCCACCAAAGCGCATTGATTTTAGCCATCAGAGTCAGGGAAAATAAATATTTATTTAATTTGAATTCTCGAACTTATATTCATAAAAGAGAGATAACATATTATATATATAATAACACAAATATATATATAGATTATAACATTATAAGATATTGAAATATAATTATATAGCATCGATTAAAGTATTGTAATAAAGTAATATAAGTACCCAAATATTAGATACTTGAGTTTTTATATAGAGAGGGAGGGCCGTGCGATCATTGTATCTAGAAAGTATTACATGCAACATTTGCAACATCATTTGATTAGAAATATATTAGTATTAATTTGTTACAAAGCACAATACAAAGAGTGTTTGCATTATCTATTGTTGATTTGCAAGCCCCAATACAGCTATTTATTACTTAAAATATCTGTCATTTAATATTATAATAACTCTACTATTCCTAATTCTACCCCTCTAAATTTTAGGTAATGAGTCATATCTGTTTGAAGCCGGAAACATGTCCCTGTTGACGTCAAAAAAAATATGCATCCAAATCAAAGTACTTTTATTAAAAAAAATCACATTTTAAACGACCCTCGTTGTATAGTTATTGTACTCTTTGTTTTAGATTTAAAATAAATCTGTAGTTTTTATCTAGGCTCTCGTGATCTAAATGATCGATTGGCCCCCATCTCAGAATTTTGGTCCATGTACTTTCCGTCGTCAAACCTTACAACCTCACAGCTTTTTTACACGACAGGTTGATTTAGGCAATATTTTAAGCAAATTGGATAAGTGGATAAAATTGGATAAAATTTAATGGATTTGTGATTCAAAAACCAGCTATCTATTGCTTGCAATTGACTACGTCTGTCTACACATTGATCTCGCCGATTTTTGGATAAAAAGGTTAGAAATATAACTATGGAAAATCACGTGTCGAGTGTACATTTATTGGAACGGCCAGGGCGAATACATTTTCTTTTCGGTTTATGGTTTTAATGAAAACTGTTTACTTATCAGTTACTACTTGTTCCCTTCGAGGGAGATACACTTCATCCAACGATCCTCCAACATTTCGATACCTTTTTTATAGTAGTCAACATCGAGGCTCTCAAAATAAGCAACAGTTTCTTTCCCTGGAACCATCTTTTCAAGTTTGGAAGCAGATGATAGTCGCTGGTGGCCAAGTTTGTTGAATGCGGTAGGTTGATAAATAAAACATTGGGAAAAGTACAGCGTTTCTGTCAAAATCTCGCTAAACAACGCATTGAATTGTTGATATTGAAAAGCATCCCTTCATCCCTTCTCCTCTCCATTGATATATTTAACATCGCTCTAGCTTGTTTAGTTCGCTTGCTGTGTCGTTTTGAGTAGACGTGTGTTGGTGGTGCTCGTCACAACAATGGAGAAACGAAATCAAGCGATATTGGGCGAAACAGCTTCGGAAACACGCTAAAATTGTAAAAGTGCATGGTGATAGTGCTCTTAGTCTGCCCAGGTGTAAAGAGTTTAAGAAGGGGCGTGAAAGCGCAGACCAGTCGAGGTGCGGACTGACGCAAATGCGCAGCGTGTGCGCACTCTTATCTATGAAGATCGGTGTTTAACAGTTCGAATGTTGGTCTCTGAACTGGATATGAACCGTGAAACAGTCAGAAATCTTTTAACCGTCGATTTTGGGATGAAAAAGTTGTGAGCGAAGAGGAGCAATAGCAGCGGAGCTTTATCTCCGGAAAAAGCTTGCATGAGCAAGTCGAAGGTGAAAACTATTATTATTGTGTTTTTTATAGCCGTGGAATCGTCCACAAATAATTTGTTCCATGGGGCAAACCGTAAATCAAGTCTTCTATCGGCAAGTACTCAAAAGATTGCGAAAACGAGTCAACAGGGTGCGCCCAGACATCGTTCGTAACTGGATACTTCATCACGACAACGCGCCGTGCCACACCGCCCTCAGCGTGTCCCAGTATTTGGCCTCTAAAGGGACGGGATGGAAAACGCGGTGGAATCGTTGTATAGCTACTACTTTGAAGGGGATGGCAGAGTTGTAAAATAATTTTTAAATATACTGTTTTTATGGAATCATAATAAATAAAAATATTTTTTATTTGGAATATTGTCTATTGTCTAGGAATAACACAGTGGTCACAATGGGGTCAAATTGACCTCACCATGTATAAATGAATGCCGCAAATGACTAAAAAATTATCAGAATATTAGTTCGAACCTTTCTGAATGAGAGTATAGTAGAGTAAATAAATTATAAAAGTGTCAAAAAAACAACAATGATGCAAATGTTTACTTAAAAAATCATAACTAAATTAATATTTTTTCATAAAATTTTAGGGAGATACTTTTGAGTTATCATTGTTTGTTAGTTCCATAGTGGGCGTTCCAAAAAAGATATTTATTTCATATCTGAAGAGGGTTCATTTCGGATTAAATAAAATCCGATAATAATGAAAAATGAGCGTTTATTTTGAAAATTACTTCAGAAAAAATTTGAATATAACCGAAATTCACTGTTCTTCAGCACAGTCGATGCATATAAACATCATGTGGTGGTCGCATATAGGGCACGAGGAGCACAGTTAGGAAGTTTTGTGATCCACACAACGTTCACACAATCCGCAGCGGATCCTCTTCGGAAAATAATGTCGCTCTTGGGACATCTGTAAAGGCACTTTTTTCTAAGAATCCCTGTGAGGAAAATAATATGTAGTTTCTTAACCAAAAAATTGCCAAATTTTTGGACGTTGCTTTATTTCCTCTTGGCTTTTAATAAGTCACATGCAGCTATATGGGTCAATGGGTCAAAAACAAATGACATTTTGATTTTTTTAAGATTAGGCTAAATGGGAGATTGAGAAAATTAGTAATCGGCTAAATAGCACATTCACACCATCATTCGTCGAAAAACAATTCATAGAGAGAAAATTAATAAAACAGGTGCAAACAAAAGCAATACTAAAAATAAGATCCCCCTTTTTGAATTTGTTTGATTCCAGGCACTCTGACGTCACTTACAACTGCAGCCGTTTCGCTACTTTTCTTTATTGACCTCCAAAAAACCAACCAACCACACCATAAACCAAAAGTTTGCAAAACACAAAAATGTTTTTTTTTATTTTGAATCATTGGTAAACTAACTATTTTGTATAGACAATTATCAAAATTGATATGAAAATATTTAATGTAATTTACCTTTTTCAATTCGATTTTTTATTTTCAAAAAATATTATTTGTCTTAAAAAAAAAATAAAAAAAGTACCTTTTATTGATTTTTTTTTTTTGAATCGTTTATTTGGATATTGTTATATATGATTATATTATTTGATGACATAAATTGGACCGTTCTTTGATAATATATTATATATGCAATAAATCGATTGAATTTTTTTAGTAACTTATTAAACATATACATTTTCATATCAACAAAAAAACTTGTCCACAAAATACCTTTTTTTATTATCTAAACAGGTTTTACAGTTATTCTTTATATACTATAAACTCAAACATACATACAAATTAGAAATTCTAAATGACTTGTTTTGCGTGAGTTTGAGTACATCCATTATATTTTGGTTTGAGTTGTTTATGTGGCACAGATCAAAATCTGTATACGCCAAAAAAATGTATGTACACCCGGTGAAGATCATAGCAGCGCGCGACCCGCCGTATATAACATATATTGTAAGATGTCTGGACAACTGGCTATATTTTCTAGATCTACATATATACCATATGCACTCACATATTATAGAACGGCATGAATTATTGATGAGTTGATTTGTTGTTGTTGTATTCTCCTTCACTTGTTTGTGGATAATCTATTTTTGAATGGCATTTTTTACATATACATTTTTGGCATATGCTATAATTTATGCTACGGGTGTTTTGCTTGTGTTTTTGTGTGTTTAATATGTGTACTACTTGAAAGATGTATATCGTATTTATGTTGTTTAAAGTAGAGACCATTGAGTGTACCTTTTAATACAAGAAAACTATGCGCTCGATTATGTGTTTTGGAAATCGCATATTTTTTTAGTCTATAATTTATAGGAACATGATTTGGAATTAAGGAAATTGTTTTTTTACCGGAAATGCTTCTTAATTTAGAAATGTATTATAACTTTGAATATAAATTAATAAAAATAAGAGTAGTGTAGGAAATGAAGAAAGGGTAAATAATGTTTACATTTTTAAATATTGAAATTTTGGATTTTTTTTACTTTGTGGTTGTGGTCAATGAAGAACGTATATTGGATATATGAGTTGTCCCAAAAGGTGGAAGTGATATGAGAGCAATTGCATCGGAGGTAGTTCAAATTAAATAAAAAAACCAAAAGAGGAAAAAACTCCAACACCACAGATTGGAGCCATTACTAATCGTAAAAGCCCTTCTTCCGTACCCCCCATTTAGAATAATAACCGTGTAGGACAAAATAATCCAGTGGTTTTATATTGTCAGTTTGGTACATGGAAAATGCCGTTTGGCCGAATCTCGTTTATTCAAATGGTCGTTTAGCCGAATGGTCGTTTAGCCAAATGAACCGTTTAGCCGAATGGTCATTTAGCCGTATATGCCGTTTAGCCAAATGGTCGTTTAGCCGAATGAACAGTTTAGCCGAAAGGTCTTTTAGCCGAATGGTAACTTAGCCGAATGGTGTTTTTATTTAGTTTTTTTACTGCAAAAAAAAGGTAGTCGAGATTATAAAATAAAAGTGATATTCACCTTAGTTTAGACGTTAAGGTACCTTTTAAACTAAGGCTTTTTGCCGTAATTTAGAAGTTAAGGCGAAATATTTTATTAATAATTTCGTCTTATTTCTTGATCTTATAATAAATAATATCAAAAAATCACTTTCTGGCATGAAATAAAAATATTGTGAAATAGTACCTTATGATCAACACCTTTTGAATAAAAAAAATGTTACAAAAAAAATTGACTAAACGACAATTTGGATAAATGACCATTCGGCTAAACGGTTCATTTGGCTGAACGGATCAATTGGCTAAACGTCATTCGGCTGAACGGCTCATTCGGCTAAACGGCATTCGGCTAAATTACATTCCAAATAGGTCATTCGGTCCAAACGGCTTATTCGGCAAAATGACTCATTCAGCTAAACGACATTCGACTAAACAGATTTGACCAAACGACATTCGGCCAAATGACCATCATGTCAATTCGATACACTTGGATGGCTTTCACCAGTCATTGTTATACTTAAATTTTTGCTACAGCCTGATCTGTTTTACTGGTGCTACTATTGGAATGAGGTACTCGATCTCAAAGTCTTGCGTCTGCTAACTACTACAGACTCTTCATTAGTTATCGCATGGCTTCCCAAGACATGGGAACACTTTCGACTCAAACCGGTTCTCAGAGGTACTGATTACGCTCCATATGAGTAATTGGACCACAAAGTATGGTACAATAACTCAACTTTACCTTGTGACGATTATCAATTTGAATTACACAAAAGTTTTCTATTTTGGCACGCGGGAGGACGGACCGCGGGATGAATGCACGACCAAACAAGGGTAAACGCTAAAAGTGACCATAGATTGAGTGTGCGAATCATAATCATTGACATGGCATACCAAGTTTTATCATTGAACATGATTATACTGGCTGGCATGCAGAATTGGAAATCCGTTACAAAAAAAATGATGCATTCCGAAGATGACGTCATCAAGCGTTCGGTAGGTATTCGTCAAAGTTCGTGAATCATACAACCCATTGGCATTTCACGCACAGTTAAAAGTTGTACATTTTGTTAAACAAATTCTTCATCGATGTTTGGCCTGCTTTCAGAGAATTAACACGAAAAAAAGTTTATGGAAAATCTTCTGAAGTCCAGTGTCACACTATCTCGACCGTTTTTATTATTCGGGGTTGATTATGATAGCAATGGATGGAATTTGGGAACGAGGTGTAAGATCTGTAAAATATCACAGAATCGCATCAGTTGTCAGACGCTCCCAACACCCCAACGACGTCTTTGAAGATACGTTGACATTAACACCAATAACATTTTTGGTGGGCTAAGCATTCAACTCAATTCCAGATTCAGATCTTACACAATCAAGCTGAACCGATGGCTACTGTAGTAACTAGGAATTTATCGCAGGACTGCAAAAATGGCTGCAAATCAGCAACTCTGCAATTAGGTGTTTGACACTGATCCAAAACGTACTAATTCCTCTTACAAAATGACTTATGAGTAGGTTCTGCAACGTTGCCAGAAGGTTTTGATGTTTTGATATAGCAATTCTCAACTTGGGCGATGGGACACAACCTCTGTAATGGACTTATTTAGTGTCGACTTTGTAGCATTTTAGTTAATCAAGCATTTGACATAAAATGTATTTGCCCAATCGTGAATATTCGAAATGGACTTATTATATCTTGCAAGTACATGAGCTAAACACTAAACTAAAAACGTGTATAATAACTTAAATATTATAAACGAAATTTAAATGCAGCAATTATATTTTCAATTATAAATTCAATTTTTTTTGTGTCCATTAAAAAAAATCTATAAATGTTATAACTTGATGAGTACATTTAATAGTCAAAGTTTTTTTTTCTTTGTACACCGCCAGTATTGACATGGGGATCAATTGTAACTTTTTTGTAACTTTAAAGAGGTAATCAAATCAGAGCGCTTTGAAAAAAACACATCCAACAACCATTAGTCGCTTAAACCAAATTACATTCTTACAGATGTCCATTGACAGAGGTACTACTATTGATGAGCTGTCTGGCAATGGTACAGGCTAAATTCATTCCCAGTAATATGTTAGATAAATTAATTCTAAAACGCATCGAAGAGTTCCGTCAAAAGATGCCATACTGGATAGGCGACATTCCTCCGCTGGCACCATTAACATTGGACGTCGTTGAATTCAACCTAACAGAAGGGGAGAATAGGTAAGTATAGATTTTAGAATAACGATCTTATCTTTTTTGATATTTGTTATCTTTTTTAGTGCCGAGGGATATATGAAAAACATAACTATAATGAATCTCGAAAAGTTTAAAGTAAAAGACCTTAAATCTCACATCTTAAATTCCCGGCTGCGTGTTAGCTTCGATGTAATGTTTCCAAAAATAAATATAAATGGAAATTATAGGTTAAACGCAATCATACCAGAATTTGACAATGCTTCGGATATATGGGGAGATGATCGGTTTTGGATTAGTTTGAAAGGTATATTTATTTCTAAAATACAGTTTATAATTAAGTTTGTGTTAATTCTTATGTTTTGTTGTTGTTTCCGTGCAGGCTTGCGAGTTTTCGGATTTCTAACGTTAGACGTTTCTAGTGAAAAAGTCGAATTGACCGAATTCAAAACAATGGTGTCGTTAAAGCGTATTACCTCACGCATTCACGGATTGTTTGGCGGTGGCGAAATTAGTGTATTATATAACGATATGATTGAAAGAATGTTGCCCGATTTGATAAAGACCAAGCAATTTGGTATGTGGTTTAGCAATCTTGGTTTTGAGATAGTTAACAAATATCTGCAATCGAAAAGTCTCGAGGAACTATTAATTTATTTTATCAATGATACAAATTAAATTTAGTAGTACAAATTTGGAACCTTTTAATGTAATTGGTATAAATATTTATATCTAATAATATAGCAAAATAAATATTCATATATTGTCGGAAGCAATATCTATATATTATAAATGTTTTTTATGATTTTTTTTATATATTCTTGCGTCCTCCGCCATTCGTATTCAGAGAGTCTGACAAGTGATATAAAAGAACAAGAGACAAATAAAATGGATTAACTATAAACATATCACGTGTTAGGACAAAAATTCATCTGCGCGCTCTCTCGAGGCAGTCAACCTGTCAACGTATGTGTATATTATTTAAAGACTTAATCAGTTGTGACAATTAGGATTTATTAGGGGACTGTTTGGTATCAAATTAAAGGTAATAAAAATTGAAACAAATTTTTATTTAGGGGCAAAGCTCAAAATGTATAGTATATGACAAATTGTGTTGTGTTTTATAAGGGTAGTCTGTACTGGGATTCAGTTTGGATAAGCGACAAAAAATGTCGATATGACGTCGTATTTTATCAACATTTCTCATGAAAATTTTAAATGGCGCTGCAACAACGCATGTATATTTGAATGCGTTTGTAACAGCAAAACAACTGTTATTTATCAAGATTTCAATCAACACATTCCGAGCAGTTGATTGAGATGGTAAGTTATATTTTTGGTGTAGTTTAATATAACAATACTTTATTTAAGCTGTATTTACATTGTGCTGCACGCAGATACCGATATTTCTACAGAAAAATAAAACGAGTTAGAATGATTCTGACAGCTATTCAAAAGTCCAATATCGGCAGAGAGAGCGCACAATATTATGTTTAAACGGTATGTTTAGTTTCAATATCTCTCTCTCTACCACCGCACGTCACGTAGTTTGGCATCTAGAATACCGTTTTAGTTGTCCGCAACGACGTGCAGCACAATGTTAATTCAGCATTATGTATCTTTTATGTTTAGTCACGACAACATCGAACAAAAAGATAGACTCATCGAAGTAATGGAGGCAAACTTTATGTTCGTGGAAACGAATTCAAAAATAAATTTATATTATTTTATGTGCCTTTAATATAAATAGCACCACTGTTTATACAGTTAAATACATTTTTGACATCTGTCATCTATTATTTTTATTATTTATCTGCGAACGTCATAATAGATTTATTTGCTCTGCAATATCGACTTATTTTACTAATCATAATTTATAAATATTTTGTTAAAGCATAAATTATAAAAATACATTTTTATGTAACTACTAGACCCATAATGAACTACTAAAAATATGTGTACAAACACACAATGTAGTATAATTGAAAAACACGATTTAAAATGCACATAGCAATACGTGCTATATAAACATTATAGTATATTCAAAAACAGGTATGCGTGTACGCATTCTGAATGTAATGATGCTTTTCGATTCGATTTTAATGCATGGTAATACCCATTTTACACAATCGGCCAATCGTACCATAAGCCAAATCGAAACAAATTCATACTATACACTAATTATAGCTAAACTCTTAAACTAAAACTCTATTATAATTTAAACATAAACGCTATATTATTGCAACAATTATATTTTCAATTATAAATTCATTGTTACATTTTTGAATTCAAAACATCTATAAATGTAGTTGATGAGCTCATTTATTAGTTTTTTTTCTTTGTTTATCTCAAATCTTGACATGGATATTTGGCCTTTTGTAACTTTAAAGAGGTAATCAGATTTCTTCTTGAAGAAGAGAATTAAATATAGGTTGTGTTTTTTGAAAAATAACAACCAATTACATACATCGCTTTAACCAAATTTCATTCTTATAGATGTCCATTGACAGAGATGCTATTATTGGCGAGCTTTCTAGCAATGGTACAGGCTAATTACTTTTCAAGTGGTTTCTTAGATAGTTTAATTTTAAAACGCATTGAAGTGTTCCGTCAGAATATGCCATACGGGTTTGGCGATATTCCCCCACTGGCACCATTCAAACCGACCTTCATAGAGTTCAACTTAAATGAAGGTGATAACAGGTTAGTTTTCATTTTAGAATTACGTTCTTTAAGAATCGGTCTCGGTTGATATTATTTTATATTTGTTTTAGTGCCGAGGGATACATGGAAAACCCAACTATAAGCAACCTAGACAATTTTGAAGTCACCGAACTAAAATCCCACATCTTGGACTCACTATTGCGGGTAGACTTCGATGTCAGCTTTACACAAATAAATATATTTGGAAAATACAGTTTGAACGCATTCATACCGAAGTTCGACAATGCTTCGGATATATGGGGAAATGATCGGTTTTGGACTGGATTCGAAGGTATATTTATTGTCCAAATACAGATAATTGTTAGTTTGTGTTAATTCCTATGTTTTGTTGTTGGTTACGTGCAGACTTGCGAATTTATGGATTTCTTACGTTAGAGATTTCTACTGAAAATATGGAATTGAAAGAATTTGAAACAATGTTGTCGTTAGGGAGTTTTATTTCACGCATTCACGGACTGTTCGTCGGTGGAAAAATGAGCCCTTTATATAACGATATGATTGAGAAAATGTTGCCCGATTTGATTAATACCAAGGAATTTGGTATGTGGTTTAGCAATCATGCTTTTGAGATAATCAACAAATATCTGCAGTCGAAAAGTCTTAAGGAATTATTAAATATTTTTTTAATCAACGAAAATCGCTAATATTTAAATGTATAAAAGAATATAAGTAAAACAAATTTTGTATTCTTAACCTATAGTTATTCCTAACATAAGCCGAAATCATTAAACAAATCCAGAATTTTGAATCATCAGATATAAGCGTAAATCAACAGACAAGAGCCCTGTCAACAATCGAGAAAGATGGTTTATCACAAGAATAAGGTGAAACCACATAATGAAGACTTTAAATGCCAAATCTTTTTGTCCCTATATACGTCACAGGAGAAACATTACTTACTATATGTAGGTATATCCAATGAAGAGATTAATGTGGTTATCCACACTTTCGTCGTGAAAGAACAAAAAATGTACACTATACTTGATTTTAATCAAATCATGATAATGACCAAATTTGAAGAGCAAAGTATTACTCAACAGAGCGAGATGTAATCTGTCTGTTAGAAGTTATCAACTTTACATATTTTATCTTGTTATGTTCAGAGAATCAGGATGCCATTGTTATTTATGACTACGTTTCATGGCAGAAAAACAAGAGAAAACTATCAACATTCTAAATCAAAGTATACGACGAATCTACAGTCTGGCAAGGAAAATGAATATCAGTTGAGAGATAAGTTACATTTTCGATATTATCGTACTTTAGTTTTTTAGTCCAAGTGCAGTTGTGGAAAGTTACATACAAATGCTTATACACTCTAGACATGTTTATGATGACACAGGTCAGAGTTTTGAAGCCACTATTTGCGGTAGTAACAAAAAACAGTCCTAATCTAAATATTTCGAAATTTGTGACTCAGTAAAACAGTTACTAAATACATAGTAAAACATGCTAAATATGGTCTTTTCGATTAGGCGATGAAAAACCTCCCTGTGGTCATTCTTGTGCGTATATTCTGACTTCTTTAAAGCATATTCAGGAAACATGGTAATCACCACAATATTGCTTCGGTCAAATCGAGAGCAATTCAAAGTACACATAGTTATAACACACAAATAAAAACGTTTAAAATAATGTAAACATCATAAACGCAATTTCAATGCCGCAATTATATTTTCAATTAAAAATTCATTGTTTCGTTTTTCAATTAAAAAATCAATAAATGTATTTTTAACTGCGAAAGAGTTTTTTTATTAGTCCAAGTTTTTGTTTTCTTTGTTCATCTCCAATATTGACATGATGGGTATTTGGCCTTTTATAACTTTAAAGAGGTCATCCATTTGGTAGAAAAGATTTGTATATGAACTCTTATATTTTTGACGATTGCTCTTTCTCAAAATACAAAGCTCATATTCAGTACTTGACGAAACATTTTTATTGAGAATGAACTGTCACTCGATATTTTATCTCGATACCTAATAGGTGACAAAAAAAAGGTTAGTGAGATAATGCAACACCACAATGAAACAGGTGGTGGAGAGGAGTGCCGAGTACATCTCACCGATCTGGAGGAACGGGTGTATAATATGTGCGACAGAGAAAATATGGATGGGATTGTTACTGACCTAGATATTGGGGGAAGACTGTATGATGAAGCATACTCCCATCGAAATCAGTCCCAAACCAGCATCATCATCTACACCTTCACTATTACTCAGGCGTCACAGAACTCTGGCAAGCCAGGCCCTTCGTTCCCTCGAACTTCAGAAAAAACCTTTTTAGTATTTTTGTTAATTGAACAAAAACTTAATATAGAAATAAATAATACTAGCTAAACGAATTAATTAAATTAAAGACTATATTTTATAATAATTATTATTATTGATGACATTTTACAATCACATATGTGACAGATATTCGTTCAGTTATTATGTTTTTTTCCAATGGATTTTAGTTCTCGGTTCCGCCACATTGTACGCTACGATCGAATTTATGAAATTTAACTTAACAACAAGAAATGTAGAGGAGTCGTCCGTCGTTCTCTACCAAATTGTCGCTGAATCCGAGGACAGATTTCCTCGTGAGGAAGAGGTATACAAAAATAGGCTTTGTTTTTTGAGCGCTTTGAAAAAAAAACTAAAACACATAAACCAAATAATTGTATATAAGTGGTTTAAACCAAATTTCATTTAAATATGCGGGAAAAATAATTATCCGATATAAAAGAGTGTCAAAAAAGTCTTGAGGTATTTCCGCTAGGTGTCGTTGCAAGCGAGTAGTTCTAGTTGCATTCATCGCATCGGGTCATGCTATAGCTTGTTGGATTGGTCTTAACGCGCTAACACACGACAGTTTGTTATTGTTTGCTTCAGTCGTTCGTGAGTTATAGCGTCGCTAACATGGAGCAAAATAAAGAGAAAATCCTACATATTTTACAGTACTACTACGGCAAATAGCAAAATGCATCTCAAGGCTCCAATAAAATTTGTGCAGTTTATGGACACAACGATGGTTTCATCGTTTTCGTTCTGGTGTAGAGGTGGTCGAAGATGCGCCAGGAAGGCCTGTCGTCGAAAATTGCGACAAAATCGCTGAATTGGTCGAGAGAAACCGGCATAATCTGCTGAATCGCAACAAAATCGACCCGCTTCTGAAGCTGATGGTGACTGGCGATGAAAAGTGGGTCACCTATGGCAACGTTAGGCGCAAACGGTCGTGGTCGAAGCGCGGTGAAGCGGCAAGTGGCCAAGCCCAGATAGACGGCCAGGAAGGTTCTGCTGTGTGTTTGGTGGGATTGGCAGGGAATCATCCCCTATGAGTTGCTCCCCTATGGCCAAACACTCAATTCGGACCTGTACTGCCAACAACCGCTTGAAGGCAGCAGTTATGCAGAATGGCCTATCTTTGATCAACAGAGGCCGAATTGTCTTCCATCAGGACAACGCCAGGCCACACACATCTTTGGTGACGCGCCAGAAGCTCCGGGAGCTCGGGTGGGAGGTTCTTTTGCATCCAACGTATAGTCCTAACCTAGTGATTACCACCTGTTTCTGAAAATTGGCTCTCCGAGTTTTTTGCCAATAGGGAAGCATAAGAGGGGCATTTTGAAGTTAGCATCTCGTTGGGAACTAGTTATCGAACAAAACGGCGCATATTTGACTTAAATTGGATGATTGTAACCAATTTTATGAATAATTTAAAATTGATTAAAAAAACCGCTGAACATTTTTGACACCCTGTTATTTAAGTGTATATATGTATATAGTGTATGTGTTTATAGATACTTTTTATCTTGGTATGTTCAGAGAATCAGGGTGCCGTTGTTTTCTATGTCTTTGATTCATGGACGCTAATGCAGGAATACTAGAGAATGAAAAAAAATCATTCTGTTTTAATTTACAAAAACACAAGGTCATAATAAATAATAATACATTTTCGGTTCACCATCCATTTCCTATACTCTAATAATACCCATTGTAATATTTATATATATATATTTATATACTTACACTTGTTTCATATGTTAATTATAAACACAATACAAATATTCTGACAAAAAAAATATTTACCAACAAACGATTACGCACTTTTCACGCAGACATGTGTATTTATTGACACTGGTCAGGGTTTCGAAGCCATTATTTGTGGTAATGTTTGTTCAGTACATTTACAAATAAAAAACACTCCTAATCTAAATATTTAGCGATGTGTGACCCAGTGAAAAAGTCACTAACCACATAGTAAAACATGCTAAAAGATGTTTTAGCAACAACCAAAAAATAGTTTGTCAAATATTTGAATTTATGATGTGGTTATACCATATATAATTATTATAAATGGGTATAGATATTTTCTTAGCAAAAAAGGCGACAAAAGCAAATAATTTATTCAGTTATGTATGCATTAATTTTTTTATATTGAATATTATACATATGGTTATTTGTGCGTAGGTATTTTTGTTTGGTATACATATTGGTTATATTGAATTATACAGACAAACAAATGAATATTAAATAATTTAATGTAAACAAGTTCAATATACTGTATAATATTTATGTCTGTCGAGTAATTTTTTTTTGTAGGTGTCAAAACGCTGGAGTCTAAATCGGAGTCGAAATCGGATAACGCCATTTTTAATGGTCAGGGGAGTCCCTAATCTTATATATAATAACAAAAAGTGATTAAACACGCAGAATATGTCAAAACGTCTCGGAGTTTGAAACGAAGTCGATATAATTTCGGAGTCGAAGAATTATATACCGGATATGGAGTTTGGGTCGAATATTTTGATTTCCAAGAGTAGGAGCGACCTGTTATTCATAATTTTTTATAATAGTAAAATTCGTTATTATTTTACCTAAAAGAACTACATGACAAAAAGTACGAGATGTCAATATATAATATATTAAAAATCTAATAATATTTTCATTTACAGTAGTCGGATTTGTTCTCTGGGGCAACTCTTAGGAGTCGGAGTAGGTATTAAGAATTCGAAGAATGGAAAAGTTCAAAAACGCATTTGGAGTCAGGATTAGATTGCAAATGTTCATACAAAGGAGTCGGAGTCAACCAATTATTTGTCGGAATCGATGTGGTATAAGAACCGAGAAGAACGTCATTTAAAAACATCGACGTCGGATTCGGAGTCTACAGTCGACTATATATGAGTAATTTATTTTTGGAAACGGTTGGTATTATAATAATATTCTGAATTACTTGTGTACGAAGTACAAGCAGATGTCAAACCGTCGATGTCAGTAAAAAAGTTAAGAAACAGAGTCAATAGTTTTTGATACGAGTCAGTATAATTACGAAAAAATGTGTACAAGCAGAAGATGTCATAATGTCGATATTCAATTTTGAGTCCTAAGAACTAAGTAAGTACAACAAATATTTATACTAGCATGAGAAGTCAATCTTATTCGAATTATATATTTCCATTGACAGGAGTCGGAGTCGACCAATTATAATGAAAATACTCCACAGCTCGCAACGATAACTATATCATTAAAAATGTATGTCAATAGAACTTTTTCAAGAAAGGTCACCACATAACCGAGCCAAGGGTGTGGTGGTATATATACAAAAGAAAATATAGAATAAACGATACAAATCAGACCAAGCACACACCCTTAGTGTATTATCTTACAAAATGCAGAAGCTCGGCTGGTGTATATTAAAAAATGTGTTGTTCACTTCAAACTTGCGTGGGTTTGAGACCACGAATGACAATCATTTCAATTCTATAAAATTATATTGCCAAAGGGAAAAACTGCGTATAAACCAGCACATCGCCCACGAGCTTCTTATATACATTTTGATATTACCTTTTATATATATAAGCTTCATCAACAGAATCAATTATATTAATAGACTTTTTTCCGATTCTCGACGGGAGGCAAGCATTCGCGTGTATACACTTGCGAATACTCGCAACTTATTAATGCGAGTATACAATAACGCGTGTGTTAGCCGCTGGTTGAGCTTAAATACAATATATATACCGTTATACACATATAACATATTTACACTATGTATATATATAGGATTATCATATACATACGAGTATACTTATAGTAAAAGCGACACGTGCATGTTTTTTTTATTATTATTTATTCCACGTGATGACATAAAGTATATTCTGTTGAATCGTGTTCTAACGATGTTGATCATCTTGCCGATGTTGTTGGTGTGTTTTGCGCAGTTTGACTGCGAGGATTATGTCTTGTCTTGTAAAGAAAAATATAAAGAAGAATTAAAAAGTCAATGTTAAACAGAATTTCTAGATTTTAGGAATTTTGGAGCGTGTCCTAATTTAGGTTTAGGTGAAGTAAATAAAATGATTTTAATAAATATTTTTTATATTATATTTTTTTAAGAATATATTGAGATATATTATAGTACAAAAGACAGCTGGCTGTATGGATACCGCAAATATATTGTGACCTTTTGGGTGGAAGCAAGTTAAACAAAGAAGGAGACTAGGAGAGTACTTTTTTAATTATATTGTGCGTCAAGTGCGTCAACACACTGCAGTGATTTGAAGTGATAGGTGAATAAGTTTACCCAATGCGGCCACTCACGTTCGATTTGTTTGTTTGAATGTGACGACAGGTTTATTTTGACAAAAAATAAGACAGACAAAAATCTAAATCTAATTTATTGTTTAAGAACCTTAAATACTACAAATAACTAGAAAAATATAGAAAATATTTTGAGTGCATTACACGTAGAATCTTAACCGATTGTAGTAAACCGAAAAGAAGTTTGTTCTCTACCAAGGCCAGATGTGTAAACAAGTAAAACTAAAAGAAAGAATCGAATCAAAGAATTCAATATTATAATATCGTGCTTTTAAGCCTTCATCTCAGTGAACCGATGGTAAAGCAAAATCAAGAAAGCAGCTCACATGACGCCTTTTTTAAAATGTATTTAAATTTAGTACTTCATCATTCGTGAGTTGTCCGTTTGTGTACAGTATATATATACATAAATAAATACATGTTCAAGACGTCATATAAAATATAGTCAAACAATATTCAACTAAACAAATCAATCAATCAAATAAGATCTCACATATCAGTTCTGTAAAAATAATAAAAACATAATGCATAATATACATATTATTCTGGAGTAGATAATACTCAAAGAACAAACAAGTAAGAAGTAAACATCAACAAATACTTGTTTGATAATCGTTTTTCCTTATACACTTTTTGTAGGTGCGTTGACGCAGAAGAAGAATTCAATTTCGTTAATAAGAAATTAACATTAATTGGCATTAACAGGACACTGAAATAATTTTTGGAAGCGTCTAAATTATAAGTACATATACTAAAATGTGGATTTTACTTACTGATTGTGCAATTTTTTTTTTAAAACAAATCCTTGAGTTTGAGTTCACTGTTCAGTACGCAACCATATAATAGTATACGTTTTATTGTAATTCCACCCGACATACAAATTTATTGAGATTTATTGTAAGCGCAACTAAAACCCTGAGCAGGTTGAGAACCTTTAAACATATATAGAGCATACAAGAACAGCTGAAAAATTGTGCGAAAGAGAAGGCGTTACACAAATCGTGTATAGATCAAAGATCGAGTACGTTTACGTACGTAATGTCAAATGTGTGTAAAGAAAACAATTTAGGCCGCAAAAATGTGTCTTTACTTTGCGTATAATTTATGTTTTACTTAAGTTAAACAATAAATTAGTACTGTAACATAAAACAATATTGCGGAGACGAAACATCAGATAGGAAAGTCGCGTATTTTTGTTAAATTCAGCGGATTAATATACATATTTTTACATTTATAATAATTTTTGTTTAAATTATATTTTAAGTTATAATAGGTCTACAACTAAGTTTTAAAGGTAAATACCTGATTTTTCGAGCTTTATTGTTCAAATATCAAAACAATCTTAATGTTCAAAGTATTGCCCGTCTGAAGCTACTATCT
>JANSTU010050446.1:0-21588 GCA_027564075.1 Bolitophila hybrida
GTCTGTTGTCCAGATATACAATTGGCCTCGTTTACCTTTTCAGCCGGAATTGTATGTTTGCGTTTTGTTGCTCTGGTGGTTGTTCTGTCATCAAGGTTATGTGAAGGTTTCATTGTGCTTGTAGATTTGTAGATTTTGGTTTATATATTGATGTATAATAATTTTAATAGCAAATGGTATTGTTTATTAATAAACTTTACAACTTAAACTTCCAACTTAAACTTCAAAAAAAAGAACGGCAAGAACAATAGTAATCTTTTAAAATGTAAATTAATTCATTAGCATAATAAAAAAATACATTTTAAACTATTTTACATTTTCGGGCAATTTCATACTAGCGTTAAAAGGGCAAAGTGCCCGTCAAACATTTTGGATTTTTTTTTCATAAAATGTCTTCTTTCTTTGTCTAAGTTGCATGTATAGCACAGATAAATACGACACCTAAAAATGATTAAAAACATGAATTAATGTATGAAAATTATATTCTGTGTATAAAAATGGGACACACGATTTCAATACGACAACTAAAAATTATTAAAAACTAGAATATACATATATATATATTTTTTTTTGTTAGCTTTCGCCAAAAAAAGCATAAGTTCTTAGTAACTAAGTAGTGAGTAAATGTTGCTCACTCTTTTTATGCGAATAGCGCATCTAAAAAAAGTGACCTGTGGGTGGTGACTGTTGATGTTCGAAGTGGCTAGTGAGCCACGGCCACTCAGAATATGGCATTTTAGGTTTATCTCTGCATATCTTCATATCTTTAGCCGACACACTATTATCAAAGACACCAAAATGAGATTTTATAGGGGTCCGAACATCATTTCACCATTCTCGAATATAATTTATTTGCGATTTCGCGAACATCCTAAGTAAGAACGGCGATATAAATTATATGTAAAAAAATAAAACAAGATGTTCTTTTTAAAACACAACACAATTTACCATGTACATTGCTCGTCAAGCTAACATCCTTAAGCTGACATATATATGGTGGTTTGTGTAATATCTTGGGTAATAGTGTAGGCTTTTTTATTCTTCATCCTAACATTGAAATATTTGTATCAAATATATTTGTATGTGTTTACACACTTTCAGCTAGCAAAGCATTTAAAATTACTATTTGGGAATATTTTTCCATTTTTTTTAAATTACAAACTACAAACTACAAACATTACAAAAGTTTTTGATTATATTTTACGCCTTTTCAAACCATTTTAAGCAATCTCTGCTTGATTCATGTCGGCTACTTGCTGCTCTTGGTATACTGCTCGAGCTTTTATTCGTGCGGCACATCTTAAGGACGCACTTAATTTGTCAGACAAAAAGGCACAGATGCGTGCACAAGAGCTTTTCTGTTCGCCGAATTGTATACCAGTGCTAAATAAACATGCACCGAAAAAAGAGAAAAATTCATTTGATATAGCACCGCAAATACTTTTCTTTTCTGCGGGCTACTTTTACTGTGTATTAGTTTATGTGAGTGTTTGGTGAAACGGAGATATAAGAGGATATTTTCTGTTTCTGAGTATTGGTTTGAAATACTTTTATAACACAAACATTGCTTATAGGACGAAGAATTGCTGCGCCCGCTATCTGAAATGTTCGTCAGTAGGAAATTTTCTTGGAGTATTGCCAACTTTTGTTAAAGAGCTCACTCGCAAAAGGCCTACTACTTACGTGCCTTAGACTCAGAATGAACTATATAGTACGACTGACTCATCTTATGCACTTGCTATGTATTCTGTAATAATATATGCAAATGCTGAGTTGGTTAGCATACACAGACACACATACAAACACATCTTATCCCAGACGATGGTTTTCTCTTTACCGCATATAAATACCCACTGATGCACACTTATATATACGTACAATATATAAATATATATATATAAAGTATTACAGACATACTGTCTGCATGAAGGAGCTTTTAAAACTTTTTTTGTTTACCATTCATATTTTCTTTCACACATGCTGCATACAAGAAGTAATGGTGGCACTTACACAGCATTAAAGCTTGAATGAACCTATTTTCCAAAAGCTATGGCAAAGCTTCCGAAAAGACGGCAAACACGCGAAAGAACAACGCATATATGTGCATAAGTGCACACAAACATATATATACATATATACATAAACATCATGTGCGCAGCTTCGGTGTCTTTGTATATGTGAACACTTGACCGATCCAATGGGTTGACGAGGGTGAAGAGATGTTGTACTTGGGGTTTGCTCCTTATTTAGAGTAGTGTTTTGCATTTAAGTTCAACCGGAGCTAGATGTTTTCATAATCTCTAAAATGTGATATGATTAATTTACAACTGAAATGAGCAACAAGGCCAGGAAATGTGTTTGATCTAACAATTGTTAATTTCTCATTTAGACATTTCCTCACTCTGTGAAATGTTCGAATCTATCTCAAACAAACAGTCCAGAGCAACAGCAAACATTCATAGTGTCCGAGGGAGGTCTTACCCAATCACATAACTAATAAACGCATTTGTGTACAAACGATAATAACCACTTTGCATTCAACAAACGTTTTTGATTAGCTCGCACATCATAAATTCATGTTCAATGTTATCTGCACTGAGCACACAAACACACTCTCGCATATATGGCAAACACTTACTCCGGTGCAGTGCGTATACATTTACATGTGTGATTACCGGTTACGAGAATGTGTATGTTTGTTTCTGTGTGTGCCTAAAGCCTAATCCATTCAATGGACTAGAATAAATTAATGTGCCTTTTATGCCTCTGCAACCCTTGCGCAAGGCAAAACCACACACTGCTTCCTCTATATAAAATAGTATAACATACATATATGTTAAATTGAAGTTGAGCTGGTTTGATTTCCTTTGCAAATGTGTTAAAGGATCTATCTGATAATGGAGATCTCTTGTTAAATGGAAGGTGAAAGCACGTCTCTCTGTGTTCAATTCAATTAGGGGTGGAACAGTTTTTCCAATCAAGCGTATATTAGCAGTATTCGCGTGAAATGAAAACGCCATCGTATAGCGACGAAGCTCCATTATGTCAAGACGAGTGGTGCGCCCACTTTAAATGCATTTATGTTATACGTGTCGACATCACGACGCCTAGCACCCGAACGCTTGAACTTTTACTTTTGCACGCGCTAATTGCATTAATTAGTAACACACCCGACGACGAGACGTCTTTGCTCCCGCACCATAACCCATTTGCACTGGTTAACACGATTGCAGAGACGAGCTCATTCCCCCAACAACGTGCGTCTAACGCGAGCGCACTTAGTTTTCGGAGGCGAAAACTTTTAATTGTTGCAAAAGCGCAACGAGATAGTGATTCCGCATGCGGGAATTTCGATTGTTAAAGTTTTTCGAGGGTCTCCTACGGATGTAGGTATGTCGTGGCGTGTACTCGAATGCGGTGTGTATATTTGAATTAGGCACGAACGCACTGGAGATACACAATTTTTGGACATATATACACAACAAAACACATACAACTTGATTGCTGTTTAAATGTTTAGGTTTGTAAAAAATGTTCATGATTTTTATGAATATGATTAAATTTTGAACTATTTTTTTAATTATTCAAAATATAGATCGAAACACTTTTAATATATATTAAAAATATTGTTAGTTCTTTACATACATATCTTATAATTAATTCAAATTTTAGTTTTATGTATTATAAAATGTTCGTAATGAAGTTAGCCATAAAGACAGATTTTTACCTCTGAAAATGGGGTCTTTTATCTTACTACTTACTAGCTATTCTGCTATTTCAGGCCTATACATTTCATCTCCTCTTGCTCAAAAAGTTCTTGCAGTCTTTCTATAAGCTGTCCTAGCCTTTTTTGAATCGTCTTTGTGTCTTTTTCCGTTAGCTGGATGCGCGTCATGTCGGGCTCGTCTGCATAATCTTTAGGGCAGAATTCTTTATACATTCCCATGGTTTTGAATACATTTTTTGAAAGCGAGAAACGGGTCTATTCCCAAACATAAATGATACATTTTTGTTTATTTGTTAATGATCAGATCAGTTAAACAATCATAATAAGAAGATCAACTTGTGGCTTACTGCCGGAAGGAACATTACATAATTATTATTATCACATATTTAATTATAAAAAATAAATAATCTGTAGGCACACAACTATATAATACCCAGTCACAAATACGAACACATTTCATTTCAAATATAAATTGATGGAGATAAATGAGAAATATATCTAGACCTTGAGAGTCGAAGGTAAAAATAGAAGTATTAAAATTTTTTTTTTATATTTTTTATGAAGATAAGTATCTCGAAAGAGTAAGATCGTTTAAAAATTATAATATATTTGTATATAAATCTTTAGGACGCAAAGGTTTTATTTTTGTGATTCAAGCAAATATAAAATTATTTATTTAATTATTTTAATTTTAAATCATATTAGTTTGAATTTTGAAATCGACGTGCCACACACGACAGCGCACCTCCCTCATCATCGTGCCTGCAGCAACCACAACAACAACAACTGTACCAAAACCTCAGCAGCATCAACAGCCTGCACCACAGCAAACACAACAACAACAGCCTGCTCCACTTCAGCAGCAACAACAGCCTGCACTGCAGCAACCACTACAACAATCTTATGATAGACCATTCAAAGTGCTTGAGCGATCTGAAAAACGCTTTAATATTTTAATTTAAGGTAAATCAATGACGTTATCAATCGATCGGCTGAAGCCAACATTTAATTTCTGCGAAGAAGACCACTACGAGGATAGCAACAATACTAATAATTTGACTTCACCATCTCCAAACTCCACGCGATCCAGACGACACGTACATTTTGCATTAAAAAAATTAATGCTGGAAAGGAAGTACTATGGTGTTATGTATACACAATACACACAACAAATACACTTTGTTTTATATTATAAAAACAAAGTGAATTTGTTGTGTGTATTGTGTATACATAACACCACAAATCCTTTATATCAAAGCTATGCTACTCCTAAACATCCCCGATGGTTAGGAGTCTTAATATGCCCTGACGCAATTTTAACAACTTTGCAAATGCGCATATTTTTGAGATATCTTTTTGCACCGAGATCTATCTATAAATGATTATGAACGGTTCCGATGCTTATATGGAGCTTCACTGCGATGATTCCCATGCTTATTTGCCAGTCCTTTTAATTCCAAGATTTGGTCGAAATCAGTGGTGATAGGCCTCCCTCGCGTGGAGCATCGAAATATCCAGAACATCCAGAGCATCATCCAATCATAAACTCAAAAAAATGATTTCATTAGTAAAAATAAAATTTATCTTCAGATAGTCAGTTCACTTTTATGCGTATCGAATGATGATTCGCCAAAAGATTGACAACCATTTACTGAGATATCGCAGATTATTTTACCAATATATATATATTCCTTTGATCCCTATTCGGGTCATAGGGCATCTGCAACAAAGTTGCGGAACTGGACGCGGTTGTCGACCAAAGCCTTTATCGCCTTCCAGTTCGAACTTCTGACGGCTCTCACAGACAACCATTTACTGAGATATCGCAGATTATTTTACCAATATATATATATAAATTCATTTGATCCCTATTCGGGTCATAGGGCATCTGCAACAAAGTTGCGGAACTGGACGCGGTTGTCGACCTAAGCCTTTATCGCCTTCCAGTTCGTTTGAACTTCTGACGGCTCTCACAGACCCATTGCTCTACTCGGAGATGCCACGATATTACAAGTGGAATGCCTCATCACAGAAATGGTTGCGTAGAAAGCAATGCCAAACAGAAATAAAATATTTTAATATTTTAATCTGTTTTTAACATCAACAACAATATTCTTATTTTTTGTGATTAATAGCGGTGGCTGTACAACTCTCTCGCAGCCTCAGCCTCTCTCTCTCGCAGCCTTGTTTCGCGATCAAAGGTTTTATCGACACAGCGCTTTTAGAATTTAGTTTGGGTGGCTGATGATAAGTCGAGTGACAGTTATGTAATTCTTGTTTGTTAAGATCTGAAAGTCTGGTATCCATACAAGCGTGACATTACATACCTTGGTAGTCTAGCAGTCATGGTCCTCTTCGTGGAAAAGTTTCAGGAAATCAGACTTTGGTTTTGCATATACATTAGACTCGATATATTCACCAGAATAATTCAGCCGAGCTTCGCTCCGTCCAAGACCGTGTAGCCTTTACCATCTTATTTTGTTCATGACCTGTTCGCGCCCTGTTTCAGCATATTATAAAACAGAAAAAAAGGATGGAATTTTCTTTATCTTAATAGTTGTGTAAACAAAAATCCAAGCGATAATATATAAATCTGAAAAAAAGTTTCTTTAGATTCTATTATAATGAAAGCTAATCCAAGCACCAATTATTCATTTGCACAGAAAAACACATACAAACAGACCAATCGCGTCCTTACCGAACCGAATTTCCAAAGTAAAATTTGTGATTGGTTTCGTCTAACATAATTGAATATATATAAAATATAATCGGTTCCGAATGCCAGCTGGCGAACTGCCAACTCACACACATATACAAACACACGTGCTCTCATATTATATTCGCTCATAAACTACCCCCTTTGATATATCTCTGCTATACTCTGGAAACGCATCTATTATATTATAGTGCGCCACACAGAATCATCTCACATTCAAAATTCAATAAATTCAATTTAAGATTTTGAATAGAATCGTATAAAAGCTACTCTCGCAAGTTATTTGACAACCTTCACAATGTGAGATGTGTAATATAGAATATTTATTAAAGTATATTCAAATAAGACATGATCGGGAGCAATATTGTTATCAGCATTTCCGATATTTATCAGTATGGATTTACCGGATTTTTAAAAAAAAATATATGTGAACGAGAAATCTCTTGTGATTGTTATAAAAGCTTAGAGTTTTTGTTATATTTATTTGATATAAAAATACTGTATATTGTATGTAATTTCACACAGAAACAATATTTCATTTGCCCTGCAAAGTTGTTAGAGTCGCGTCAGGGCAAATTAAGACTCCTAACCATCTATGGTTAGTGTAAGAGCACAGCAGCTCCAATAGGAGTAGCACAGCACAAACAGCACATTAAAATGACCTGACCAGTAGTGTGAACCCGTAATGGTCAATGAATCCGGTGTGCGACATCGCACACTGGCCCTATGTATGTTACCACAAGATTACAGGATCGAATGAGATGATGAGACTACGTTACTTTATGTAGATAAAATGTATTGCACCCATGTACTATACACTTTTTTTGTGTGTTTTTAATATATATGTTGCAACCTTCAGATTTACATTTTCTTTAACGTAAGCTATATATATATTTTCTTAAATTTATTTAAATTATTATTATTAACACAGACCCTAATGGTTTCACACAACATTATTAAACAATTTAAATAAATTGAGCTGATGTATGTACATTATGGAGTATAATATAATAACCATTATAAGAATAATCAGAAAAAGAAAAACAAATAATACACAACAAAAATAGAAAATTTTACGAAATAAAAGGAATAATATCTATATAGGCATTTGGTTTTGGGTGAGGTAGCAAATTCCAGCTTGCAGCAGCAGAAATAAAAACGGATGAGTTGTATGCACCAGTTGAGTTACGAGCAACAATAAGAACAAGATTACGATTACGATTACGGGTTCACACGACTGGTCGGATCATGGTAATGTGCTGTGCTACTCCTGTTAAAGCTACTGTGCTCTAACACTAACAACACTCTGCTATGGCGTTGGTGTTTGTATCGACCGGTGAAAATGTTCAGTAATAACCTACTTGTCATAAAATTCAAGTAAATTTAAATCGTATGCAATTATGTATTACTATTTTGTTCTGTATTTTATAGTATGAACAGTGCAAAAAAAAAACAATTTAAAGGATTGCTCTTGTAAATCAAAATAATCATTGTGAGTTAAATGAGTTTTCTTTTTTTTTAAATGTCGACACATCGCAATTAACAATTTAAAAAATCGAAAATGCATTTTCAACGAATTTTATTTATATATATTACATTTGCTGCGCCAATCACCTGCTGGTTGCTCCATTATATTATATAAAAAAATGCATTTAAATAAAACAGAATGCAAATTATGGCAAAACATTTAAAATATACGTAGTATTTGACAAGCTCGCATTTAAACTGCAACAATTTAAAAGCATTACCAGAGAAGTAAATGCGAATGTTCTTCATTACCGGACGAGAACATTAAATAACTAACATTTACATATTAAAGTATTCGAATAGGATTTGAATGTTTACAGAAAAAGAGATAGAAAATCAGAATATGCGTTTTGATAATGTTACCATAAATATAAAATTGCATGTCTACAATGTTTAATTGTGACTTGAATAATCTAGTCGTTTGTTTTATTCAAAAATGTGGTAGTCCACGAGCACTCTGAAGACAATTCAGAAAATGCCGTCAATATAATTATGCTATAAATTTCACCTATACACCTATTCTCGGTAATTTGTTTTGACACAGCTGCTCGGTTAACGGAATGATACTGTTCGAATGCAAGGCACACTTGGTCGCACCTGTGCGGTCCCCAAGCGAACTGCCCAACTTACAAACAACGCCCGTTGCCCATGTACAACATGCCCAAAGTGATAACCTAGAAAGCAGGGATATTCGCGAATTCACATATTACATAGATAGGTGTATATAGGTACACTCACACAACGATGGTAGCGTGTGCAGTTGAGCATCCAAATCACGTTGCAAATTATTTTTCCGCTTTTCCAGAGGATAACATAAAACCAATAAAAACACACACAGAAACACATACTTTTCCGGATTTTGTTGTTCTCCCATTATATATTATTCTGTCTTGATTTACTTGAATTGATTCTAACATGTATTGGTTTTTCTGTTAAAGTTTAATCATGTATCGAAATATATCATGTCTGCATTTCATGCACGTGTAGTTTTTCAGATGCGAGCATGAATAACGTATTGCGAGAAGGAATAAAGTGGTCCTGGTGTTTTTTTGTGAGCAAGGATTGTTTCAGGTGGCTGCACATTGAGAGTTAACGTACTTTGACTGACTTACCCTTGGAGACGAGTCCTATTGTCCTACATTACCTGAAAACACACACACAAACACAAATACAGCGTGCAAAGTCAATTTGCACCGCATTTGCACGTATTTCGAATCGATGCGCCATAACTCATTCGGGACGGACACATTTAAATGAAGCATTTCCATTACATGGCCATAAAACATTTTTACATCTATAGAATCCATTTATTTCACATAAAAATAATCCATTTTCATTTACTGCGGCGCGCTGAGCCATAGAAACTTTTCCATTGACTATGTAATATATATATATAGTACGAATATATGTATATGGATATATATGAATAAATGGCAAAATATATAGTAATATAAAAGCTCAACCAGACGATCGTAGAATAGTTTGGAAGCGGGCGAATTGGGCTCGTCCACCGCTTAGGGACGGTAATTTTTAGGTTGCCCATAACTCATCGTATATAATAGGTCAGTATAGCTGCATTGACATGTTGGGAATAATTTTTAATGGACTTTATGCATTTCGTGTGATTTATGATGTAGGCACACGCACAGAAAATAAAATAAAATTTAAAATATAATATTGAAACTGAAAATACGCATAGCTCTGTTTATGATTCGAAAACATAATAATTTTTGTATTACTTTTAAAATGTATATATTTTAAAAAAAAACCATAAATATTTCGGGAGAAAAAGTCAATTGTTTTAATATGAAAAGGACTGGTTTTGGGTCTCAAACACAATTATTGGTTAACCATAATTATATATGCTACAGATTTTTTATAATTTTCTTTTATACAAGAGATCAACAATTTTGATGATATTTCTGGATGAAGATAAGACTTGGGAGAATTTCTTTTAGAAGAAGACATTGAAATACTGCATTATTGTAAACATTTCGAAAAAGTGCAAGTAAACTGTCAAGTCGTGTACCAAGAAATCGACGGCGGTAATTATTAGCATCCTTAATGCTACAGAATCTCGAAATTTCTGCAAGTCCAGTCGGCCTTCGGATTAACGCAAATGCTGATCTTGTGCATAAGATGGCCAAAGTTAGTCTCAACGCAAGTTTGATGGTGAAAGTGTCAGTGTTTACAATTAAGAAAAAGAGAGGGTAAATTATTGATATTAGTTTGAAAACTTGATAATGTGAAAAGGATACATAATTATTCAAAAATACACATTAAATGTTAAAAAAACTTATAGGAGCTCTTATTTTCTGCGTATTTTGCTCTTGTGCGTCAGGAAAATCCAATGCAGGATCCGCATTGACATATAAATTTCCTGTTCTACTTCCTCCATGAAATTTACGTGGCCATGACCATTAGCTCATTAGCACTGAGCCCTGCTAGTAAGAGAGTGCCGACCCTCCATAGAATCACACGATCCCAAATTGGTTGTGATAAGCGTGCGAAGTAATCCAATAAACCAACTAGTCGCAGCAATATGGATTCCTCAAATTCACCGGTTCAACAAGTAAAATGAGCCGTTATTTTGCCTTCACAACCATTATACACACGCACCCAACAATAAAAATTAGTGTATGACGGCGTTGATAATCGACTTTTTTGAATACTAATATGTTGTCCTCAATTCTTACGCACATACGTCTCTCTCATGTTTCCATAGTTTTCTTGTTCAACTTTATTAATTTCCCACTTAACATTTTAATTTCATATGTCATTACTTGCAAACTACACGCTGGACTACATGAGATGAAGAATGTTGTCGTAGACTGCCTATTTTGACTGAAATTTACTCAATATGCAATTGTATACAATTACATTTTTTTTTACAAATAATGGATAATTAAAAGAAAACATTATTCAACAGTTTCAGTGTGTAAATGCAAATATACAATTCCGGCTTCCGGGGATGTTAAAAACCTAGCCTCTTGTAATCACGGTCTATCAAAACATGTGCACGCAGGTCTCAAATAGGATCCATTTTGATTTAAACACAATTTTAATAACTTTATTATATAATGCCTTTAATAATAACTCTAAAACACCCTTATCTGCATATACACAATGCCATTGTATTGTATTCAGAGTAGTTCACTTTTTAAAAGTATTTTCCGGCACGCTGTTTGGAAGACCGCCAATGTTTGTGTGTAACACCGATAGTGTGCAATTGCAGATTACCCAGGCAAAGAGAATGTATATGCATTTTTATTTGCATTAAAATTCGATTTTAATACATTTTTGAGAGAGAGATAGAGTTTGGAGGTTGTGTCATATATTACGATTATATATATATATATATATAAAAATACTATTTTTGTATAGTATATGTTTGGGTGTATGCAAATATTCACGATGGCCCGCAGCTGAAGCTTATGGATTTCTGATAGCTTGATGATTTCATGTTCGTTTTTTTTGTGACATTTGTATGTAAACTTTCGTGGAAAAGGAACAGGAAATAGAAAAATTGAATATATGGTACAATATACCCAATGTTGAACATATCATGGAATATACGTATTTTATAATGACTGTGGAAATTACTTTTCACTTATTCCTGTATTATTCCTGTACATATGCGATCTGCATGTGTATTTATTGTGTATATTGTATAGGCATATGCAAAGGTGTTTCATAGGTGTTTTTTAAATGTTTCAATTTCCGCATGTTAAATAATTTTAAATAAATAACACATACATATTTTTTATATTTTGTAATACAAGAATTTGGGATTGTTGTAAGGCCAGCAGGGTAGACATAACTCAGTTGTAATTACTGGTAGCTTTTCCAAGTTCTCGTAAACCTTCAAGTTTTTGTCCTTTTATCCTGAATTGTTTTTTTTGGTCTTCATAAACTTCTTCGGTCGCGGACACTTTACCGAAGTCTAATGTTTAGGTTGTATATAACTTAAATACGACAAGTCGTAAAATATTGATCGGTAGCCTGTTAAGTTATTAAACTAAAGTGACGAGCTCAAGTTACGAGTCTTCTTATAAGAACCACGTTTTCGGAACCGTCAATGAATGTCCTGGTCTAAATTCAATAAAAACAATCATTTAAATTAAAATGGAATGTGGGTATCACCATCTGTGTGAACAAAATCATCATTTAATTGTGTATGTGATATAAAACATTATATACTGCTTGCTATATAATGTCGTCACATTAACATATTTCATATATGTTATATACAATTGTAAATACAATTTTAATGTACATTATATAATTTAACGACATGCACCAGAACAAGAGAAATTAAGATCTTATTACCACTTAATTAAAATAAAGAAGACTTTAATTATAAAAGAGAATCTGTATATATGCACATAATGAACGTAATGTATTCAAAATACATACAATGTTCCTTAGCAACACGAACTCTTAATTTCGTATACTAATTATATGTACTCCATTTAATAAAGCCTACCTTTCGTAGAAAATGATATTCTTGTATAGAAACATACTGTATTGTTATTTTAAATTATATGTGTATTTTACTATATACATATTCTTCTTTAACTCCCTACATAAATAGATTGTTTAGCTTGCTGAAGTAAAATATGTATGATTACGGATTCTAAGCACGTCCCACAAAAACCTAGCAACAATTTTATAACAGACACATCGAAGAACAAAGATACTCGCACGTGCTCTTATTCGACCGTGCGCCCGTGCACAGACAATTATTTTTCGTATTACCTGGAAGACACACACTCAAGGTAGCTACATCGTATGCCACTTTTCAATAGGTTTTATATTATAAATAAATATGCAATTAATGTTTGTCATTGGAGTTATATTTTTTTAAATTTAAATTTATTTAAAATTTTAAATATATATAATAAAGCTATTACGGGTATATTCTTTTTTAATTTTTTATTAAAGCTGGTCTAATAAAATCAATAACTTGGAAATTTAAGACAGCTTAAACAAGATGCAATACCTTGTAAAAGCACCTTTAGGCCGATATTTAATCAATTTAGTGGGACTCAAAAAGAAGCACTTCTAGATGTCCGATGTCAGTGGATAATTAATATTGGAAATCTATCAAGCCATCAGGATTATGACACATGGTGAAATCATTATTGATTCCAATAATATTTCTATTATTATTCTATTTGCTTCTAAAGGAATTTAAATGATTTTGAATATAGAAAAAGGAAATATTACACAATGCCTGCACACTTTAGATGACGAAATAAGCAAATTTGATGATTGAATCGTGGTATCTTTAAAAATGTTCCAATTAAAATACGAGTATAGAGTCGAGTTCGACCACTATGTTATGATAAGTCACTTATTACAAAGAAATATCTGTACGATTAATGTATTAACAATTCTATCAGAATTATTACAAAATACTAGTCGATTCTGGAATTATGTAAATTTGAATAGGAAAACTTCTGGTTATCTCTCAACTATGTCTTTCAAGTCATCTAAGTGCTCAGATATACACAAAGTATATTTATTTGATGAATTTTTCTAGGAGAATTATATTACTGATGATAATATACTTAGTATCTTATATGTGTAGATAGGTTTTCGTAGTTTAATAATAATATAGGAAGTTCATCTGAGATTCTCTTGGCGCTTTTAAATATAAATCATTTGTCAATTTTTTAAATATAAAGCATTTGTATATTCCCTTAAATTGGCAAGTTATTCTAATCACTGGTCTGTTATCATCTACGTTCTTATGTTCTTAATAATATATCTATAGATCAACACGTTTTATGAATGGTGTTTCAACGACTTCAAATTATTTTAAATTTACAAACTATATTTTAAATAAGATCGAGTCTGGATCCAAATTGACGTTCTGTATACAGACTTATCTAGAGTCTTCGACCGATTTCATATTAAATACTACTCCATAAACTCTATAATATAGGAATTCAGTCAAAACTTGTCATGTGGATTCAGAAATGTTTAACAAATCGATTGCAAATTGTGAAAATTAATAATTTAGTATCGAGAGAAATCACCGTTTCGTCTTGTGTTCCTCAAGGAAGTCACCTTGATCCTTTATTATTTGTTATATACATATATTAATGATCTTCAAAGTAACTTTAAAAATGTGCAAAGATTAATGTATGCTGTTGATGTTAAGTTGTTTCGCCTGTTAATTCTTGTGATTATGTTCATTCGCAATTAGAATATTCAAGCGTTGCCTGGCAGCCAAAATATGATAATCAAAAAATCCGTATAAAATCAATTCAGAAAAAGTTTCTTATTAATGTACCATCTTATGGGTCACGTCTGCAGTTGCTAAAAATTGAGACGCTCGTAAGAAGTCGCCTTAATGCTTCTGTAAACTAAATGTTCGATATTCTTGTATTTAATATCGATTTCACATAGAGGAGATCATTGTCTATTAATTAACAAGACATTTCGTACAAATTACTGTAAACATGAACCGATAAACAACATTATTACGAATCACATGATAGCTTTCGATATATGGTCCGTCTACAGCTCACTCCTCACTTTCATAAGTACAAGAAATAAGCCAGTTGACTATAATTTTACTTTGTTGTGACCGATAGAGGTTGGATAGAATTCTTCAAGTTGTTTTTTGGTAATCATAAAAAAACTCAAATTAGTTGTCTGTTAAATGATTTTTCGTTTATTTTGAAACGCGTAAAAAAAAGGAGTTACGTTCCTGCTTTCGGGCAAAGTCGTAGAATTGCAAATACGTCTGACTCCGTTAGCGTATTTCGTGCTACGTTGTATTTGAATGAATTAAGCAATTACATTCATAAGGTGGTTACAATCTGAAATTCGGACAACACTTAAGGGAGATAGAGGTTGTTCAGATATTAAAGGTATTTATGTGTATAGGAGGTGTATGTGAGAGGGGTAAATAAAATCTGTTTGTCAATTAATAACTTAATTTTTCAATTTTTTTTTTACATTGAAATTACCGGTATGGATCCAAATTCGTGCTACAACGTTGTTCGGATGTTACGCGTATGTATATATGTGTCCAAAGTTTATTTTGAGTTTGTGGGGAGCGCGGGTGGAGTGGCGTGATATGTGTATGTTGGTTTGACCATTTTCCGGAGGTGAGAGGTGTGGTGAAGAACGCCTGCGTCGAATTCAGTTTGGTGAATCAAAATTTAAGTAGAATTGTATTTCTAGTATGTATGTAATTAAGAAGAAAATTATGATAGAGTGAAAATTTTCTATATTGTACATCTTAATTGGGAGTGATAATTGCTATATGTGTTTGGTAGAAACTAGAAACTTTGTTTATAAATTGTATATTTGGAGAAACGGAGATTGTATAGCTGGGCATAATTATGGATTTTTACATATCCGATTTATGTGTGAATTCTTCTCGTATTGAAAAAAGTATTCCAGTAACCAATTGAGAAAATCCTATGTGAGGCACGATATTTGATAGCTTGAATATCGTGACTTTGTTTAAATAGTATATGCATTAATTTACATTTTAAATTATATGTAAATTTAGGGATACTCGGTATTTTGAGTTTCCCAATGCAGAATGGTTATAGTAGTTTTATGATTTGAAGTGATAGATAGTTATACATATAGAATAATCAGCCATACTACTTTACGGCCTGTAGAAAATTAATTAATTAATTAATAAACCTTAGTCGTAATGACAGTTTATGGTAAGAAAATACAAAAAAAGAAATTATACTTATAAATTTAACAAAATCTAAATCTTTAAATCTTTAAACTTACAGCACATAATCATTTTTTAAACTCTCTCATCCTTTCACTATACACACAATTATACCAAAAAAATAAATACCGTTCACTAGATACCATTCGTCTTTATAACTCTCCCCCTACAACCCTTAAAATTGACTGTTACTGCTTTATTGATAAAACATGGACGTCTTAAGGGGTTTATTTTCCTCAAATGTTATTGTGTGTTTTTTTGCCCATATTTTAACACTGTTTTAATAGTAATATGATTTATCTCATTGGATCCTTTATTCCCTTGTGGGACAGAGGGCCAGTGTGCGATGCCGCAAATGATTTACTTGTTCATTTTTATCAAATATAAATTTCAAAGAAGGATAAAGATATTTCATAGATACTATGATAATTTTTCAAAATGAATATTTTTTTGCATTTATTAGAAATTTTATTAATTAAGCATTATATATGTTTAGGTTACATTTACTAAATCTTCTTATCACACTGAAATGTGTTTATCTGTGAATTTTGTACAATCTAAAACTTTAAATAAATTTGAAATTATTTTCACATTTTGAAACAACCCATGTAAACATTCAAATTGAAAATTTAACTGAAACATGCAGATGAGTTTGTGTTTTACCCCAAAACGTAGACACTCAAACACAATGAACAAAACTTTAAAGCTTTTTTAAAAGTCTAAAAGCAATGTACTGTGAATATGTGCGATATATACACTATATACGTATACAAAACACTCTTTCACATAGGCTCAGACGCTTTTGCGCCGAACTTGGCTCTCATCCAATAAAAGTTTATACTCTGACAAATATCAGATAATTCTTCCTCCCTGAGTTTGTGTGATAACTTTCGGGAGAAGTGTTATCAAAGGCCTGCGCGTGATTTTTTTGTGTGTGTATGTAATATGTATGTCTCTATATGCATACGGCACACTCACGCTATCTATCTCTTTCTCGCACTTACTTATTCGTGAACTGGTTCGGTTCTGTGTTTGGTATGAAAACAAATAAAAAAAGTTTATTATTCAAAAACTTTAGACGAGCGCGTGCACAAGCGCAAAGGGATTGGTGAAGATTGTTTTTGAACACACGAAAACTGTGGTTTTTGTTTTGCGGGAAAACTATTCCTGAGCCTCCGTGTTTATGGATATATGCGCATATGGTGTGTATATGTGGCTTGTGTGTGTTATATTTGTTGTGTGTCCTGGTACTCTAGGGAGTTTTGTGGTTTTCAGTCACCACATTGATGTAGTGGTGTATCTATATATAGCTCAAAGACGCTTTTATACTTGCAATGGATTTCGTTCATTGCATTTACATGCCTTTGATTTTCTTTTACTTTACACTTTTTCCTGCTTTTTTGGTCGTCTGTCATGAACATATAATTTCATCGGTTATTGTCATGTTTTCGACATGTATTTTTTTTTTTGTTTTACTCATTAACAGCACATACAAAGGACCATGCAGAGCCTTTGCTTTAGTACTACTTTTGTCAGTTCAGTTTTTACAACAACATTTTCACCTCTATTATTTTTCAGCAAAAAACAAGACCAGCGCAGATTTCGACCGTTATACCGCCGCATTATGTTTCTTTTTATATTATACACCAAATAATTATAAGAGAAACCAACGCGGGTAAACTCATGGCAGCACTTTCTTTTCCTGTGTATATCCGGACTGAATTGAAAAGACCTTTAGAATTAAGTATATACACACGACTCAAATATATATAAACAAACTGCTCTGCACGATATTATTGTATAAGAATATATATGTTATACATCGCGCCGGTAGTTAACTGTATGCGAATACGGAGTAGGAGGGGCCGCAGGTATACCTGCTATAGAATTCCTTTTGAAATTACTTGACTTGACTATATTCCTTTTGATCTCTATTAAAGCTTCAGGCTTTGTGATGTCGGTCGTAAGCCTTCTGTTCTCTATTTCATTAACATGTGCGCGATATATGTCGTCTTTTCTCTACAGTGTACATTGTACACAAACAAATATTAACCTACCTCTACTCAGCGTTCACATTTTAACATTGACTTAGGTTCTTTTTGTATGTGTTAATTTTTTAATTAAGTGTACAAATTATGTTTCCACATGCACACACATGCACTCGTTTTCGTTTTGTTTTTATAAAAATATTTACAAGTGCACATAAATTTTGTAAAGCTTTTCCATTGGAGCTTGTTCTCTGCAAATACATGCATGTTTGGTTTTGTTTTTTCGTCATATCTTTAACTAGGTTTTTTAATGAATTCTTGAGCGCTACTTAATTGTATGATGAATTTAAAAAAAATGCCATAATTTATGTGATGAAGTTTTTTTATAGTTTATTATTATAATTAGAATTGTGTTAAAATAATGAAAAAGGTTATTGTAAATAAGCACGATTTACGCCTACAGACTGCATCTGCGACTTTTAATTTAGCAATTATATTAAAAAAGAACAATTCAAATAAACAGCATCCGAAACTCCTTAAGATTGATCCAATTTTTTTTTGTTTTATTATTATTTTTATAAAAAATGACTTGATTTACTCATTTTCAGTAAATTTTGGTATGAGTTAAGTGGTACTAAAATTTTTAAGAATAACACTTTTTTACTTTAACAATTATGCGATTACTTTCCTGCGGTATCGGAATTACGTTGTCGCATTTAACAATAAGATATGCTTATAATATTAGTATGGCAGTTCAATTTCTATCCACTGCACTGTGATCACAACAGCATTATGATCCGAACGAATCTCAGCAATGAAGCCCAACTTGAACTGATGACGAATACGCAGTGTTCTATGAATATATGGTTATATTTGTTTTTTTTTTTTTTTTTTATTTGACTTGACATACCCAAACACATAGTTAACGGTAATCCAAAATATTAAACTTCAAAATAAAGTTCCAAGAAGGAAAAATCATTATTATTGTTATTCCACAATATGTTAACAAGTCTTGTAGTAAATGCTAAGAAGTTAATATCTCATATGTAAATCTTGTTATTTTTATTATATTATTTTAGTTCTGGGGATTTAAAGACCTAGCCTCGATTGGAGCGCATTATTTGCATGATTTACACCCACATTTACTAAATGTCAGTAAATGTTGGTTAGATTTATTCATATTATTTACTAATTTTTTTATTTTATTTTTAGTAAATTACAGTAGCGTCGGAGCAGTGGTATTATGTTACAGTCTCTGAACACATGGAACGTGAGTTCAAATTTCATGAAACATTTTTTTTTAAATCAGTGTTTTTCACGGACTTGACAATTTTATTATTTTTATTACAGTTAATGTTTGTGTGAATTATGCTTATTATTTGCATCAATTATACCTTTATTTAGTAAATATCAGTAAATTTTTGTGAGAATTAGGCAACATAGGAATGAATTATTATATATGCAAACAAACATTTTCTATGTTTTCTATTCGATGATAACTTGGAAAGATTGCGTCTTATTGCAGTCCTGGTCAACAATATGTTTTTCTCATAAACATAAATCAATTTATTTTTTATTTTACTTTTTATTTGACAAAATAAAAAAAAAACGAAAACGAATTTAAAACTAAATTAAAAATGCATTAAAGTCTTATAAATTGTCCTAAATTTATTATATGTATTTTGTTCTTATTAATTGTAAAAAATCGCTGATTATGATATATTTTGGATGTCCCCAAATACTATTGCTAAGGATCATCAGTAAATATATCGAACTACTAATATACAAACTTGTAAAAGTCCCAAAACGGTTTGGAAGGTTGGTTGAATGAATATTCTAGGCCAGTAAATTTTTATAATTTTGTACTTTTTATAAAATATACCTTTTTTGACCTTTTGACCAAATACAGGTAAAGTTTAACATATATAGTAATCTAATCGCATAGCATAAAATCTATCTTAGCACTCGGCAGCTGAAAATGCAACAACAAAATCATACAAATATTACGTGTTTATTTTCCACTGTTCTATTTAAATTGAATCGAAATCACGGGCGGGAGCTTCTTTTTCTTTTGGCAAAATTGAATGTTTCTAATGCGACTCCGACGACATGTAAAACTTTCCGAGCTTCGAGCGACACCGAAAAAGTTGTGTATTTCACATTTACTTATGATACATAAGTAAGTATTCTAGTGTATTGCATATATAATGTATACATGTTTCATGGTTTTACATGGTTTCAAAACAGTAAAGAATATTTTGGGGTGGGAGGTTTTATACATATAAAGGTGCAGTATGATTTCAGCTAAAATAAAATAGCTTGGACATTTTTGGTAAACTTCATTGTGTTGTTACCTATATTAAAGGTAAACGAACAGTTATTAAGATCTTCTTATAATATTCAGTTTTGATTATATATAATTTCATATCTCAGGTGGTCAGTCTGAACTGTGTATAAATAAAAAAACATATATTAACAAAAAATTGTTGGTATAAATATAATAATAGTAACTATATTTTTAAAATAAAATAATAATAAAAGAAAATCATTAAAATAAATAATTTACAAATGTTTGTCAAGCGAATCTTGAATCATGTCGGCTCAAAATTAAAAATGCGTGTAACTATAGGATCCTTTGGAAATCTATTTCCATAATAACTTGATAATAATATAAATCTTAAAATTACTAAATATTTATAAATACATATATCTAAGACCTATAAAGTATAGATTCAACGTATTTATAAATAATTATCAGCGTATGTATTTTTTTATTACCTATTAGATTGTGCATGCCTTAATCATAATGCGAAGAACATTTAATAATTTTAATTTAATAATTGCACAATTCCTTGTTGGCATTTTTAACGATTTTTATATATTTTTTTAATGTTTTCGTAACTAACAACAAAACTCGACTGAATGTGATACGAACACCCTGTTTTGTTTTATGTGTGAGAACTATGATGTTCAAGGTTCCTAATAAAATATAAAATAATAAAATATATATAATATTGTATAATTAAAAAAAAAAACATTTATAAATACTTAAAAATCGAATAAAAAAAAATGTTTTTATCGGAGTACTTAAAATTCTAATTAAAAAAACATTAACGAAGAAATTCAAAAGTGAAAACATATTTTTTTCTTTTCATGACAGAATATAAATAACCAAGAAATAGAATTAAAAAAAAAAACAAATTATATATAAAATAAAATTTACAAAAAAATGGTTCAAGTATTGCTGTTTAAAAAAAAACGAATAAATAGAATATAACCTAAATAATAAATTTAAAAATAGAAAAACACGAAAGTTTAAAAGTGTGTCAATTTTTTGGAAATTAAATGCAATCTGTATTTATATGCTTAAAATAAAAAAATACAAAACTCATTAGGTATATTAAAATGCATCGGCGCGCAAAAAAGCATCTGTGTTTTCTCAAAATATATCTCAAAGACAAATTCCTTTGAAATCAGTTCACGCGCGAACTTTAATTTTAATTAGTCAAAATTTAGTGAATGAAAATCAATTATCGCACTATTCGGGCTCAGCACCCACGCGACTGTTAGGATTCGTTGAATAATAAAGTTTCTCAGGTAATAAGATTGAATTTAATTGGATTTCATTGAGGTGCTTCAGACGGGGTGGTACGACACGGTAAATTGCAGTGCATTTCTAAGCGCAGGTAACGGTAGCCTGAGAATTTGTGCTAAAATATTTCCGTGTAGGAAACTGTGAAAATGAGTTATTGGAAAGGAATTTAATTTATATTCGCGAATGCGGATGACACACTTGGGAGAAGCGTCGTCTTCGTCGTCGTCGCGATGCGGTGGTGTATTATAACATCGTTCCTCATTTAGATTGGTTTTGTCTTAAGGCGTGTCGTTCCTAATTAGAAACAAAACAACTTATATTTAT
>JANSTU010050457.1:0-21582 GCA_027564075.1 Bolitophila hybrida
ATTTGCGTTTATTCCGAGCGATTAAATATACGAGTATTCATTTCGACGTTGCGCAAAGGCCAAAGGCGCATATTTTCTTAGACATTTTTTCTCTATAGTATGTGTGAGTGTTCGTAGAATAGAACTGCATCATTCGCATCAATAATTTGTTCATATCAAATCCATAGCTGTTGCACAAAGCTAATTCAAGCAGGGTGCCCAATACTAAATGTCTAAGGTAGTATATAAGATTTAAGGTAGATTTAGGATTTAGGTTCTCGTAAAACTTTAAACGCATTTGTCTCGAAACCACTTTTTAAACTAGAAAGATGTTACTTAACACCGTAACATTGTCTATCGAAATACGTAGTAAAAATATTAATTTCTCAAAAAGATCAGATTTTTTTTAATTAATACACTTTTCAAACTGCATAATTTCCTTAAACAACAATACAATAAATTGTAAAAGATGATTTTTTTACAATTGCATATGAAAAATTTCACAATAAACATACAGTTGAGTGGTATACTAATGTTATAACACTCAATTGTATAGGTTTAAGTAACTCACGATTTCAGTCAAGGGTTATTTAACGATAAGCTTTCCACATAGAAAATAGGTTATTGTTACAAGTTTGCAAACAAACAGAAACGATTTACATACGATATATTCGCTCGGCCTGAAAATACAGGGCCAATATAATGCAGGGCACGCGCTGACACCGCGACGCAACGCAACGCCCAACAGCTGGCATTTTAATTCGATTTGTTTTGCGGTGTAACACATTTAAACACGCTACCACAAATCGCTCAAGTGCATTAAATGAATTGTATATATATATTGTATTAAATAGGTGTATTGATATCAATGTAATTTTGTTTGTGTGTGTATAATATAGCGTTTATTATGCACAAAGGTTAATGTTAATTGAGTAAAAGTATAATTGCTGGCACGAATCTCGGTGAGCTCTAGTGTACCGCAAGCTTCGGGCACCGCCACATCGCACCAACTAAGTGGAACGCAAATAGGGCAGATCATCATCAGCTGCTGCTGCTGCTGATTGTGGCACCGCTGCTCCGTGCCGCTCCACTAACACGCTCTTAATCGTACTGCATAATCGTCTGAATCCGCGTGCACGCAAATTGCACACAGAAATAGTTTCAAAACAGTAATTAATGTTTCAAGCTCAAATTAACCGACACGTGATTGAGTCGATTTTGGGTAAAATTGAGGATTTTGTGTGTGTGCAACCTTGGACAATTCCATCACCACAAGAAATGCGGTTGGCAAAGCGTTCTGGTAAAAGAAAGAGGCACAATTACAGACTGTATTGTCACTTGAATTGGCTTTAACCCTCAAAACAAAATTGTTATTGTATATAAGTTAAAGTTTTACAATGATTTAAATACAATACTTACCAGAAATCATTTGTTTTTTTGTGTCGCGCTCTTTCCACGCTCGCATTGTCGCATAAAGTTGTAAAACAGAACAACGCAACTATAGAACGATGACAATCAAATGAAATTTGTAATGTGCTTTGTTGTCGCTTGTGATTGTGTGTATGTGTTTGTATGTGTAAGTTTGTTTTTGTGTTTGAAAGCTCTTGTATACTCGACACACACAATTGGTGGCAGCGGCAGTGTGGCGTCGAGTGGAAAATTCAAAACAAAAACATTGTATACATATAGAAGCGTACTCATGTAAATATATACAAATGGTTTTGAATAATATTTTATTACTTTAACCTATTTATTGAGTGTGCGTTATTGTCAAATGCATTTTGTTTTACTGATAACAACAGTAATAATTCATATATAGAATTGACTAAAGTCTAAACCTATAATTATGTGTATATATCTACACATGTAATTATGTATAAACTATATTAAGTCCACTATTGATCACTTAAATGTAAATACTTCTCGCATTATGGAAAATTCAAAAGATATTTAAATTACAGAGACAGTAGAATTTAAAAGATGCTTTTATAAAAAGTAAAATTGCCGGAAAAAAATGAATTCTAAGAATTGTCTAAGAGTAGAATTTTATATTTGTTCATGTTTTGAACACATTTCAAACGGCACACGACTTAGCTACAACAATTTAGAAATCACATTTGGAGAACAACGTAGGGGATTTAAACAATTTTGAATAACTGTACTTTTTTCGTACTCAAAACTTTAAATGCGTTTTTCTCGAAACCATGTTTTCGAAGTCGGGTATCACTGTAACTTGAGAACGACTTTACCGATCAGCTGGACATTTTTATCATTTATTATATATACTCGTAATATAATAATCCTGAACTTGGAGGAAGGATTTTAAATTTTGACGATTATTTCTTTTTTAATAGCCGAAAATGTGAGTTAAATTTAGGTAAAAAAAACACAATTCCGCCATTTTGTGAAAAATCAAAATTCAAGTCCTTCGTCCAAATACAGCATAATATAATTAACTAATGATTCCAGCTTTGGTTTTTGTTTTCAGACGATCCAGTTGTCAGCAGCGGTGATCACCGTAAACCTCTCTTATTTTTACCTCTGGCGAATTTACAATACTTTCAGCATTTCATTAGATTTTGTCTAAAAAAATTGTAAATTAATTATTTTAATGTGTGGCAAAAAAATCAATATAATTGGCGCACATGGTCAAAAAAACTAAATGAGCTTAGGTATGGGCTTTTATGAAATCAATCGGACTGCCTTTAAAAGGTATTTTTTATATTTGACCGTATAGAGGGGTCTGTCTATACTACTCGTATTTTGAGATATAAACTAAATGCAATGTATGATTACATAGAGACAACACGCTTTGGAATTTATAGGAGGTCATTTTTAAATTTATTGGACCACATTGTTGATTTTTTTTAGCAATTTTTTTTAAATATTTTTGGAGCACAATAATTTTTTTGGATGCACAATAAATTTTTTTCGGTGCACGTTTTTGAATTTATAGAATGTAATTTTTGTATTTATTGAAATACATTTTTCATTTTTTTTGGAGCACATTTTTTCATTTTTAGGAGCAAAAATTTTTTTTTTGGTGCACGTTTTTGAATTTATAGGAGGTCATTTTTGAATTTATTGGAGCACATTTTTGATTTTTTAGAGCACGTTTTTGATTTTGTTTGGAGCACAATTTTTTTTATCGGTGAACGTTTTATTTTTATTCATGCACGTTTTTGAATTAATAGGAGGTAATTTTTGAATTTATTGATTCACATTTTTGATTTTTTAGGAGCCCATTTTTGAATGAATTACTGGACGCTTTATTCGTACACGTTTTACATGTGCTTGTTTAATTTAAGTATTATTTTAAAATTAAAATATTATTATCTCAAAAACGGTTTAGTTTTGATAAACAAATTATAATTGATTTGTACGATACATTATTGCGGATCAATAAAAAAAATACAAATAGATATTTTCCTTTTTTTATATAAAGAACGCAATTTGAAGTAAAAAATAAATTATCCTCAACTCAATCTACCTAAAATCAAATTGAATATGCAAAAAAGACTAATAATTGATAAATTATACAAAATAACAAATCTTTAAATTTAATATAAGATTCAATTTAATGATATTATTATAAAAAAATCTGATTGAATAGATTTCTTCTCGAGATAACAATAACACTTTAGTCGAGTTAGTCTTATACCCACTTAAAGTGGCACGTAATCAGATAATGTATGTATTTCCAGCAATTTATTAATTATATAATCAGTCAGTGCACATAGAATAACGAACATCTGCTACTATAATTATACTAGCGATCTGTGATCAGCACACCGATCGCGTTTACTCATTATACACGATATATAAAAGCGCTGCATTCAAAACGATCGCCAATCAAATCACGCTGATCGTTGTGCGATTATCCCTTATGTGTTCGCGGTTAATTTCTTGAGCACCTGCACCTGCACCTTTGTTTATATTTGTTCCTAATTGCCCATTGATGCGGAAATCACAGCGTGTGTATTTTGAGATGTATATGTATATATAATATGAAATTCATGCATATTTCATATAGTGCACGTGTTATAAACGTGTACACTTGCAAAATGCTCGTTGCTTGAACTTGATATTGATCGATACTCACGATCTCAATGTCATAACATCATCATTCATCATCAATCTTTTGTGTGCGCACAACATATAATCATCAACTCATAAATTATGAGCCGTCTGCATAACAACAAAATGAAAACGTTTCTTATATTATTTCTGTATATATGTTATATGTAATATATAAAGTATATATTTAGATACAATCGTTTTAGCGAACTCGCGGGCTCAAGAAGATCGCAGGCGGCCTCTAAAGTACAAAACAAACCACAATTATTGCAATTTATGTACTTAAGTGAACTCGAATATACATTTGTTTCTTTATTCGTGTGGCAATTGCACGTTTATAAACAATAGAGATTTATGCGAACGTAAATAAATGTGTGTGTTGAAGCTATTGTCGGTACAATTGGTGACAATTAGATTGGCCAAATACAAGGACGTTTCACTTTGTCACCTCGAGTTTAAAAAAATTAGTTCGAGTTTTCGAGACATTTAAAATTAGCGTAGAAATTATATATGGTGTCGGAATAAATTAAAAGTAGCGGACACTCACCTTCGGCAGTGAAGCGAGCACTTGCTGCTTGACGTCCCAGACGAGACGCTCGGAAGGAAACTGTAGACATTTGTAGACGTTTAGCTCGGGCACGTGAATGCGCACCAACAGCCACCCGTCGCGAGGTTCTGGCGGTGGCTCATCATCAAAACCGGATGAATCCATAGCGGACGCCTCCTCCTCCGCTCTCAATGACGTCCGAGAACCGAGTTAGGCTGCATTTAGATACTCTTCTGGAAACAAAAATGTATAGGGTTAGTTTTTTTATAAATAAATAAAATATTATATTTCTAACAATAATCAGTTTTTTTGATTAAAGAGATGCATTACTTAACTATATATATAGTCAAACCAAACCGTAGTTGTCGTCACATTTTCTCACTGATCATTTTGTAATACAACGTTTTTGGGCTAAAATCCCTATCACCCTTTTAAAGGGCTTTATGTATGAAACTATTATATTTAAAGTAATATAAGTGCATCATTACATTTTACCCCTATCTCCCCAAAAAGGAGTTATACAAATGGTCAAAAAGGAGGTTGTCCCAAAAAGTTGGTACTCTAAAATAAAACTACAAAATGTTCGAATATCGCCCCTGTTCACTTTGTAGTACTACGTTTTTGGGGCCAAAACCCCTACCACCCTGTCAAGGTTTGTATGAAACCTTTTTATATAATTTTTTTTAAAAAAACTTCAAAGACCCTAAAGGGTGTTAGGTGTTACTTGGCCAATATGGAATATTTTTTAATAAAGCAAATTTGTTATATTCTTGAAAATGTGTACAATTATTTATAAAAAGAATAAGTTTGATTACTCTTTCCTTAAAAAAAATATTTTTAGCTGGGTATTCTTCACTTAAACTAATAAAAATTTACATCCTATTTACCGAATAATAATGGAATAAGTTATTTTTTTCTTAAATTAAAAAAAAAAATGTATTAAAAAAATATTTTAAATCAATTATATGCATGTATCAAGATAATATTTACTGAATATTAATAATTAATGGTGTAATTTAAACACATATTGCATGAATTTATTGATTTTCAGTAAATGCTGCTGTAAATTAAGCCCATTATTTTCATGAATGACACCTAAATTTACAAATTTTCAGTACATATTGGAGAAATATATACGCAATATTTACAAATTTAAATTGAAATGTGATTAAGGCATATTATTGTCATTAATAACTCTCACATTAACTGAATTAAAAATAGAATAAAACATTCAAAAGGAGTAATTACACTTTAGATCTACCTCTCCTCGGCTAGGAGTCACATCCCGAACCCAAAAACCACTATAGTGTTGTACTTAAAATGGTGTAAAAAGGGGTGAATTATCGTTTTTCGGGGTAAAGTGAAAAGGGAGGGAGGTGTGATTGCTATCAAATAAAAGGTGTTTAAAAAAAACGTAAAAAATATCAGAAATTAAAGTTAAGATATTTACCGGCGCCTTAGCCAACTGGATTAACGTATTGTCTGATAAATGGGAGATTCCCAGATAGATTTGCGACAGACCGAAGTTTTCTTTGAATGTCGACTTTTTGGAATAACGGGACATTGATGCCATACATTTATTGTATGCACACCACGCACCACCACAATAGGTAATAATATAATGGTGTTGATGATTGACGATTCCGAATATAAATAGAAGATAGATTTCGGTGCATGGATATATCTCGAAAATAGAAGAAATATGAGGATTAATTGTCCATTCGACAAATTGTCATTAATGCAGCTCAACTTTTTTTTGATTTATTATGACTTCTATATAACGAAGATAAATGTTTTCAATATGACTTCGACGTATTGAATTATTACATTTTTTTAAACCGTTTAGATGAACATTTAAAAAAAATCAGTCACATCAGATGCCGTAAAGACTTTTATATGACTTTAAAACAACAAATATGTGACCACTACATCACAATACACATATTATTAAAATCATAAAAATTAGTCTAAACATCCCTTTCCATAGCGACTATTTATTGTTGTTAAGAAGGGTTATGTTAAAATTATAAATAAGGTCGTGCTGAGCTCTATCCAAAATTGAATTCAATTCAAAACAATTTAAATAATATAAAAATATTTGCAATTACATCAAAACGTGATTATTGACGAAGCTGAATATTTACTCTAAATGGAGCAGGAATAACTGATTACTGTAAATTAGCTTTGTCCTTATCATACACTTTGAAGAGCATTTTCTCCAGTTTTTTTTATTTTTTTTTTAATGGCGGGCGTGATTACATCAAAACTTTATGACCAATCAAAATAAACCAAATCTCGTTCGCTTCAGGTTTTTATTCTCTTTTCAATTTGAACTAAAAAGACGCATGAACAAAAACAACAGAGTTGTTTATTAAAGTGACTTTTTTTAAATAAATTTAACAATTTGTTTTGGTATAGGTTTTCTTAGCTCATCTAGAAAACATATATATGAAAAAAAAAATCGCCAATTGAAGACTGCAATTACAAGGTGTTACACAAACGTCCATAAAAGTTGGCTGCTTTTCAATATTAAAAAATACTAAAAATCAGTAAATGTTGGTGGGACTTATGTGCATTATTTACTGATTTTTAGTAAATTCTGGTGATGTGATTTAAGCGTATTATTGGCATGAATTACTCTTACATTTACTGAATTTTGGTAAGATTTATTGCAAACACATTTACTAAAAATCAGTATGGATTGGATTTATGCTCATTATTTACTGATTTTCAGTAAATTCTGGTGTAATTTAAGCGATTATTAGTAAGAATTGAATTTCAGTAAATGCTAATATGTGTATTATTTTCATGAATTATACCCAACATTTACTAAAAACCACAAAATGTTTTTGTGAATTTATCAAAATTTTAACGAATCAAGATTTTTTTCTTGCTTTCGAATCATTCACAAATTCCAGAAATATGTTCACAAATCAAGCAAATTTTCGGTTGACGCCAAATTGATTTATGTCAAATTTATTTTTTCTTCCGTGAACAAATAAAAAACCATTAAAAGAGTTACTCAATTTATTTTTGGTGTCCTAATTATGATTATTTCAATAAAAACTCAACTGAAACTGAACTCGATGAAATATTCCAACATTTTTTGCAAAATAACGTGTAGAATATTGAAATTTTCTCATTTTGCATTTCATGTTACCATTTGATCCGCTCCGATAACCGCATATCATAGGAAATCTATCAATTTCATGTGAATTTAATATAAAGTAATTGCATATCACACAAATTCAAATAAATTTAGACATTCTCATTAAACGCTCATATACATAATAAATATTACTTGTTAAATATCAAATAAAACAAATTACAAATGTCGATAACGTAGATCGATACACTCTCGCGTAAGTTATACTGTCGTTTCGGTATGCAAATCGCAATAGATGATATGCTTCGCAGAAAACGCGCAACGATCGATCGCTATATAAAATATATAAAACCCGTTTTATCAGTGCGAGCGTATATACACGATTAATTTTAATTTTAATTGATCGTTATGCACATATATATATAGCTTAAAACGTATCGATCGGGTGATCTTCGATTGTGTTTTAAAGCTTTGTTTGCAATGTTTTTGCGTAATCAATGCGGTAATATACACGACTCATTTTGCAATAGCTGAAAATATACGTGATTATATATAGAAATGGACAAATTGGTTTGAGATTAGGTGAGGATATTATTACATTGCATTAGGTATAATTAGGTTAGCCATTGTGGTGTCCAAGAGACAATAAACAGAATATCATGGTATTCAGAACATGAAATATGCAATGAAAAAAAGTAATAAAAAATAATAAAATAATGTAATTCAAAATATGCCATTTACACAGACAAGCATATAGAATAAATTATAAATATATACAAAAAAGTGGTCTAACTCTGGACCGTTTTCAAAATAAGGAAATGTTGACAAACTATGGAAAATGGTAGAGATGTTGGATTGGATGAATTTTGGACTTTATTGACGAAATGACAAGAAATAACTCGAAGAATGTGATCGAATAGAAACAAAATCTGGGAGCAGTGCTATCTATAAGACGTGAAATTATATTATTTTGGGGAGCTATCAAATTGTTTTCTTTTTTTTTTTAAAAAAAAAGTGACTTTATATTATCAGAAAAGTTATTATTGTCAAGTTTCTACTAAGGAAAATTATTGTAAAGTCCATTTTATTAAAATGTTTATTTTTTAAATTATATTCTTTGATGTATCGAAATTGCAACAGTACACGCACACACACACAAAAAACAGCACACGCAAAAACCCATTCATCGAGATTTGCACAACATCAGCATTGTTTCGTGCTTTGACGTTCACGTTTCACCACAGAAAATACAAACAATTAACAGGTTGTCACACGCATTCGCTTTTAAATACACACAATAACGTCTTTTTGTGTTTGTGTACTTTGTATAAAATTGGGCATTCTATTAAATATATAAATTATATTGTTAACGTATACAAATAAATAACAACGAACGCGTGCGAGCATAACTTAACCGACTGGAAAATGCCGCGAACATTTATAATTTAATACGAATTTTGTCGCACGACTGGACGCATCGTAATCATATATATAAAATATTAAATATATTATATAAACACAACGATGAACTAATAACACATCGGTTTTCCAATATTGCTGATGATGGTAAAAGCGATTCAATTAACTAAAATAATATCTAGAGCGACATCGATTGACCCATATTAATTTGGAGCGAAAGTTGCAGTGAATGCAGTATTTTTAGATATGAGATATAAATATACTTATATATTAGTATTTTCTTGCATTAAATTACTATATATACAAGGTGCGGCACATATACGTTGTCTCATTTATTAAATTCCAAAATCAATGTCAAATATTATCAAAACATATTTTGACATCATGTGCTGTTCCATAAGCATTAAAAAAAGCTATATTAAATTTTTTGTCGTGAATATTGGAGTGTAACAAGGATGTTGTCACTAGCCAGTGCAATTTAGTGCAGTTCTAGTTCTTAGTAGATTAGGCCTGTGTGACCACTCAGTTGTCCAAACGCACGACTTTGACATTAAGTAGGTCGTATTCTACGGTTGATATAGTATAGTTTTCCTTATTAACCTTAAAACTGCTGTTTTTTTTAGGAAAAACACAAAAATTAACGCAGAAAAGTGAAGCGCGTGTCCCATCGACGCAAACAAATGGTAGTCGGAAGGGGACAGATCTGGAGAGTAGGGCGGGTGGGGTAGCAGCTCCCAGCGAAGTGCATCAAACGTATCCCAGACCAATCTTGCTGTGTGTGATGGTGCGTTTTCATGCTGCAAAATGATACGCTCATGCCGATCCGCGTATTCCGGTATTTTTTGCGCAATTCACGACCCAATTCGATGATTTGTTGTTGGTAGCGTTGAGTATTGACTGTTTCACCAGGTTTCAACAGTTCGTAGTAAACAACCCCCTTCTGGCCCCCCCAAACACACAGCATTGTCTTTTTCCCGAAGCCATTTGGCCTAGCAGACGATCTTGATGGTTCGCTGGGGCTCAACCACGATATTTTGCGCTTAGTTTCATAGTTTTCATAGAAGATCCATTTTTCATCGCCAGTGATGATTCGATGCAAAACTGATTTTTTGTTGTGCCGATGGAAACATCATCACTTTACCCAGTTTGCCGATAGAACTGTAAAAATCTTGAGTAGAAACCGATTCAATGTGTCGAAGATGTGTTCCGTCTCCCATCCGTGTCGGAGAGAGTCGCCGCCCTTTTTTGTCTTTCTATTTACGGTCTTTCTGTTTTTTTTACGGAGCTTGTCTAAAACACGTCTGGACTCTGATTCCCTAACGCACATGATATTCTGATCATATTTTTATTTTTTTTATTATTTTTTTATCTTTATATAATCGTCAAAATTTATCATACTCGTATAACTATATCTCGTGATAAATAAATCACGGCACATTTCTGTTTGTTTACTTGGATTATAATATGTTATACGGCCGGATGGTGCAGGCATTCAAAAGCGTAAATGGACAGAATTGGCTCTTCCGGTCCACTCCAAACTATGGATCATAGGAATTATTAGCATAGAAGCAGAATTAAAGAGGCAGCGGGAGAAGTCCGTCATAAATGGAAATCAGACTGGCGCAATAAACCCAACTTAAAAAAAAATTAGTGTAAGAATGGCGCATAAAATACAAGCAAACGTAAAGTGGTGGCGACGAACGCGAAGTGAATGTCCCAGTCACAGTACTGACCATCGATTCTGTGGATTGATATGGCGAAAGACTAGAACATGGGTTCGATATTCAGACAATACCAATAGTTCTTGGAAATGTTATTTCCCCTCACCAACTACCAACACTTTACCATCAACCAAAGCCGAAACAAAATCGTACAATAAAATAACACCACAAAATCTAAGTGCAAGCACACCGAGCCAGAGAGAGAGAGAGAGTCAGCGACGTTTTTTGTGAGCCCAGAGCCGATTAAAACTTTTAAATGCTGTGTCGGGAATACTGAACGGATGTTTTATATCTCTGAGTTCCAGCATATCGATTCATAGAGAATATGTATCCTCACATTCTTTTATTTCCTGTAACAAGCAGCCTATCATAGAGGGTGCGTCATCTGTTATATGCGATAGAATTTGAATCTTGAATAACTTTTGATGTGGACATTTTTTGTATTTTATTTTTTTACACAAACTTTAATTGTTCCTTTTTTTATTTCCATCATGTTTTGAATATAATATCCAACAAATGACTGCCTTTATTTCAATTTTTTGATGCAAAAATATGCCATTTTTGGTGCAATTTTCATCACATTTTCCAGCGTCTCGGTGCTAGTATACGATATATCCCGGCGAATATTGGCTTTGAGCTGAGCTTTGGTCTGCGGCTTGTCGATGTAAACTTTCTCTTCAAATACATCCACAAAAAGAAGTCCGGCGGCGTCAAATCGGGTGATCGCGGCGGCCAGTCGAAATCTCCGTTTTTCGATACGCCGCACGGTCACTTTTTTAACATGGAGATGTTCCTCGAATATCTCACAAGGATTTTCGTCGGCTCAAAAGCGGCAGTTTTGCTTATTAATCGCACCTTTCAATGTGAGCCTTTCATCGCTCATGATGATTTTGAACCAAAACTCACCATTACCACGGAGAATGTATCAAAATGCAATTTGAAGATTTCTGCTCGTTGTATCGGTGTATATATATGTCAATACGTCTAGAAATGGCAGAACTAGTCAAATTTGAAATGCTATCGCAACAAATGGCGCACCCCGTAGAAGTCGCCCTAAACCTCGAAGCAATCCTCGGTTGCTATAAATCCCGGATGCCTTCCCGCATATGCCAAGATCACAGGCGAGATCTGTTCCGGAGGAGTCCGCCAGCTCAATCTGGATAGCAAAGATATTAAATTGTTGCTTGGAACTAGGTTACTTTCCAGCTTAGTGGAAAAAAACAATGGTTAATGTGTTGATTCGGTCCAGAAGATTTTTTGCGTCAAATCATGCGGCACCCAAACATCAAGCTTTTTTTGTATCCAGCCTTCTGCAGACGTTTTAAAAAGGTTTGGCGACTAACTCCCATCTCCTGGGCGATGTCACGAGATGTCACGATGTCACATGCCGGTCTAACGTTTCTCTAGCGGATTTGCCTTTAACGAAGGAAAACTTCAAAATAGCGCGAATTTCGGCGTTAGTGAACTCTAATTATAATTTTAATTATATATTGGTCCCAAGGGTTCTTTTCCCTAAGCATGCTTCAAAATTTGTTGGGCATAGGGTACTATTCCACGAACCATTATCCGCCTTCTCATGGGTTGTTTTCCCTAAGCGTGATTTCAAAGGTTTTAGCCATAGGGTACTATTCCACGACCCACTATCCGCCATTCACATGGGTTGTTTTCCCTAAGCGTGATTTAAAAGGTGTTGGCCATAGTGTACTATTCCACGAACTTCTATACGCCAAAGACGAAATTATTAATATGGTTAAAATATGTGTGTTCCCTCGTCTCTCACGTACATTTAAAAATTTGGAGGTATAAGTAAATATCTAAATTTAAGAAGATATTATGGATTTTTCTAATAATTGTTTTTCTATGAAATTTTTTTCTATGGATTGTTTTTCTATGAATTGTTTTTTCTATGTATTGTTATTTCTATGAATATTTTTGCCGTAAATCCTGTGGAATACGTCACGATATAATCAATTCCTTTTTTCTATGCACCGTTTAACAACCAACCGCGATTTGTATCGGTTGAATTTTAGTTTTAATAATCCACTTATTAGAGATTGCCTTTCGTCTTGGATTGCATTTTCCAACTATCTGCATTTTATCTAGACATTGCTTCCGCTACTGTTACAGGATGGCAAATAATTTCATTTCTGATCTCCACTACAACTGCTTTACGTAAGTAATTTGCCTCTGCCTAATTTTGTATTTTAAGATAAAAAACTTAATAATTAAAAAAAATAAAAAAAACAACTGCTTTACGCAAGCAATTTGCCTCTGCCTAATTTTGTATTTTAAGATAAAAAACTTAATAATTAAAAAAAAAATAAAAAAAATAAGAAAATAAAAAAAACTAGTTATTTGAAAACCTAGTTATTTGAAGACCAAGGCACAAGTCATTGGAACCGTTCAGGAAGAGATTTCACCTTGTCGCAAAGGCCAAGTATATTTCTTTCTAGTTATTCACTTATTACAATAAAATATCATTAAAAAAATAAAAATGTTTATCCAAAAAAACTTTTATTATTTTTTAATATTATTTTATGGTATGTTATTTCAAAGAAATGTATTCGCCATATATCCATTTTTAAAAACAGACACTGTTTTTTTAAAACCTGGTATAAATGCATACTATTTTAATCGCATTTTGGATGTGTGTGAAAAAGCAAACTGTACGCACTTTTTATGTGTTCTTCGCTATCATTGTTACATACGCACACACATGGACAGTACATTTAAAAAAAAAGTCTTATAGGTTCTGTGTGTGTACATTTTTGCATTTGCAAGCTAAATTAAACTTGTTTCTTTAATAAAATAAGGAAAAAATTTACAATAACGAGAAAATAGACACAATCAAAATTAAATACATTATTATAAAACAACTATAATAGCATATTCAGTACTAATATATATTTAATATTTAATTTTTTTAGAATAATTTAGTAAAATCTTTGAGAAGATATTGGATAAATCTCACTTCAGCTGAAAAATTTTTCTCGAGTATTTGTTTTTTAAATGTGGCTGTTTTTCTAATGTGGAGAATTCCAAGATTAAAACCTGCAATGTTGTCATATTTTTGTTCCAGTCCAACTGCAAGTAAGCATAATATTATATATATTTTTTTAATCTTATCTTGTGGGTTTCTTTAATGGTAATATCTTGTGGAAGATTGTGATAGAGTGCGATTCCGCGTGCCGTTCTGTGTTTAGCTATTCCAGCTAGCAATTGTATTTAAATGATCGTCAACTATTCAAGGTACATTTACGTTTTAAGTCAATAATCAGGTAAATTGGACCGTAAAATTACATTTAGTTCGGTTTTAATTACGTAAATAGCACATACATTTGTAGTAAACGATTTCACGTCGAGAAAATATTTAACTTTACTTGTTTGGTAAAAATATACTAATAATATGTTAAAATGTTATGGCTGCCTGCATTGGAAGTGAATGTTTACGAATTTATATCTGCTTTTAAAAATAAGTCATTTAAATTGTTGAATCACACGATTTTTGCGCGAGAGATCGTTTGCAAATATTTTTTTTATTGATAATGTTATGAAATGTACTAAGAAAATAATAATACTCAGTTGACGTAGAATATACGTAAAGAGTGTTTACTTGTTAGGTGTCGTTAACGTCAACCTTCTAAGGAGTACACGTAAAACTTCTTTTTTACTTGTTTAGTAAAAGAATTAATCAAGAGGTTATTTATTGGCCCTAATGTTCAAGATGTACGTAAACGAAACGTCAACTATTCACATGGTGCGTACCTGGTACCAACCTGGTAAACAGTTAACCCAAATGTCACTTGAAATGATAGTTAAAGCCACGACAATCAGTGTTTCCGACCGACGTGATGACATCATCTACTTGACGACGTTTATGGCTCCATTAAAGCAGCTGCAATTATCGATGATGGTTTATTTCTAGCACAAAATTATTTTTTTGTGTTGTTTTTTTCATATAAAAATGCCCAAATGTCAAAACTGAATTCCTCCCAAAAAAGTAGTACATTAACGTTATAAAATAAGTAAATTTTGTGACGTGACCATATTTACCAAATAGGTGAATGGTCAAATATTGACTTCGTGTTGACGTGAATTTACTTTTTTGATAAATATGAAGTGTAAATGTGTCACGTATAATTGTAGTTAATTGTTTTCTTATTCCACAAAGTTTACTGAATACGTGATTAGTTTATGTTTTACGTCTCGTTTACGTAAAATCTTTACTGAGTTAGTCAACAACATTTGCTCAATGGGTAAATAGTTTACGTATTACTTTTCTGGTATTTTTTACGTCTCGTTTACGTAAAACTATCCAAACATCTAAGTATGAGTCATTACACTATCGAACACATGTGTCTTCCATTTAGATCTACACATGACCATTCGTAACTAACAACAAAACTCAAGACACAAAGCTGGACCTTACATTTCGCTGGAGCGTGACTCGCGAATTAGTCAAATTAAAAAGGCTAGGAAACGGTAATAAGATCCGGCCATAGGAAGTTGTTCCTTTTTTAAACGAAGAAAATCATGTTTACGCAAAACTCGAGCTGGTACGTTAAAAAGAACATATGACAACAAATTCAGTGCGTATAAACGACATAAAATCAAGTCAAAAATAAAGAATACTCCAGCTGTTAGAATAGGAAGGTAGAACAAAATTGTCATACTTAACTACAACACGACGTAATTTCAAAAGAAATTTCTTTTGTATAGACTCTAAACTATTAGAATGCACTGCGAAGCACGTATGCCAATGAGCCAGAAATGGTCGCCAATTCATATGACCATACCCATGCGCTGCTGCAGGCTAAGATCCCGCAGCTGCCACACCGGTGCGAAAATTCACACCGAAACCGGACGAGATAAGCTTGCCACGTTTCTTAGGCGAATATTATCAATAAACAGCCTTTCGTGCGGCAGTCCTCGCCCGTGTCATGGAGGCAGACTATCCGCCTCTTTCCAAGATCGACCTGATACTTTCGGCTCTGAGGGGCACTACCAAGGAACATATTGGCGAAATTCGTGGCCAAGACCTAGCGGAGCTCGACCGAATCTGGGCCGCCTTCGAAGCCAACTACCATAATCCGGCGATTCCGATTGTCGAAAAGTCAGCAGTACATGCATATCTCTTGCTCATCAGGACCGTTACGCAGAATCTCCATAATCTCAAGCAGCTAGGGATTCCAACTGGGCAACTCGATCCTGTCATTCTGGAGATTTTGCTTCAAAAACTGGATCCAAAAGCCATCACCGCGTGGGAAACTACTAGAACACAGGTCGGTTTCCCATCTCTTGCAGACCTTGTTGGCTTTTTGGAGGCAAGGATCTTTGTTCTTTTGAACACGGCTGATCAAATTGCCCGTACCAAAGTCAATGAGGAATCTCAACCAGAAGTTCGAGATATGACCAGAATAGACGTCATCAAAAACGTGAGGCCACATCTGCCCACTCTGGTCCACCTTCAAAGAGTCCTTGCCGTACAGCCGGAGCCTCCACCTCGAGTGCCGCCGATGGCAGACCTTCACCACCATCGAATTGCCCTATGGATTCGGATTGCAATTACAAGAAGTCTCAATTTTATAGATGTGTCGGGCATTCAGAGACTTTGACTTCCAAAAAAGGGTCGAATTCATAAAGCAGAATAAAACTTTGCCGACGATGCATTACAAACCGTCATCCAATTGAGGATTGTCGAGGCCAAAGATGTGCCAACTGTCTTGATGACATTCACAATCAGATGTTGTGCCCAAAATACATGATTATGGCCAAATATCATCTCACGTGCTCCGAGCGATGTTCTGTTCAACGCTTCAGCGGGACAAACATGGCAATCTACATTGACAAATTTACCGATGCTCGACGGTATACCGGGCAAGACAAAAAACAAACCCAAGGGTCATCTAGATCTGGACGTAGTCAGCTGTCATAACGATCGTACTCCAATCTCCATCAGACAGCTGGTCGTTACAAACATCACCTCAAGAATGCCACCAAGAAAGCATCATCGCTATTTCAATGTTGTTTTAAGAGCAGATTAGCTCGCTGACCCGAATTATTGGGTTCCGGCTCGGATAGACGTATTGCTTGGCATTGGATTTTGGAACCAGGTGGTCTCAACGGGAGTCATGCGTGAAGAGATCCATGGCACTTATGCTATGGCACAACAGACGTCTTTTGGATGGGTTATTACGACACATCAGCAGAAACAGCTTGCAAAAAACAAGGCCTCCTTGCATCTCAAAGTGTCCGAAGTTTCGGAACACCGATTGCATCAGCAGGACGAAAATAGTCGATACATCGTCAGGCATTCGGTCTGAAGGCCCGAATGGCCCGATACTTGGAAATTCTCGAAAGATTGCGCTTAGACAGTTCCTCCGATTGGAAGAGAAATGCCGTAAGGATCCGGTGGCTGCTAAGTTTCTGCATGACTTCTTCCAAGATTATCTGGACACTGGTCACATGATCATCCTGCTGACTGCTCGCGTGTCTACTATGCCGCATACCACATCATAATGGGAAAAAATCCGCGGGTAGTATTCAATTACTCTTGCAAGACACATTCGGGAGTTTCTCTGAACGATCTTCAGTACGTGTCCAAACGGTCCGATATACGAATACTGGATAATCGTTTTCGTTTGGGGAATGACCTCAGCCTCGTTCAATGCAGTAAGAGCATTGATCCGATGTGCCATCGATGGAGCTTCCAAATATTCATGGGAATCTCGACTCACAGGTAGAAGCACGTATGCCAATGACACACATTGAAATTGCTTCTTGAACTATATCGTCAGTTGCTTGCTCTTCAAGCCAGTGGCGGCTTCAGGCTTGCCTCCAACGAATTCATGAAGAAAATAGGCGGAGATACAGGTCCGTCTGAGGTTGTCCTTGCTGACACCGGCGTCCTTGGAATAGTTTGGGATTGAACGAAGACACAATCAGACTGAAGCACACCAAACAGCCAGAGAAAGGCACATTGCACCCGACTAAGGCTCAAATCGTCAGCAGCATATCCAAAGTCTACGATGCGACGAGCCTTTTCGCTCCAGTCGTCCTAATTGGAAAGATGATCATTCAAGACTTTTAGAAGCAACCTGAGATTGGATGGAAATATCGAGCTCCTGATCATCTGGTTGCGCGGTGGAAAACATGTATTCAAGGACTTCCAACATTAAAAAAAATCACGGTCCATTGCTGGTTCGGTTGTGGACCTGATCATCGTTTGGAATGCCATATTTTCACCGACGCAACACTGAGGGCATTTGGTGCTGTGGCATACATGCGAATAATCCGTGCTGACGGGTCCATTGACGTCAACATCATGACCTCTAAGTCGAAGATGGCGCCATTGAAACCGCAGACTATACCCCGTTTAGAGCTTTTCGGGGCCCAAATGGGAGCTAAGCCAACTGCATCCAAGACACCGAACGAAGGTCGATTTCATCTGCTGGTGCAATTCCAACATAGTCCTCCATTGGCTACGAAAGGACTTCAAAGCGCTGACACCATTTATTGGCGTCCGGGTGTCGCCAATTCTCGATACACCAGGTCATATTCAATGGAAATATGTTGGAACAGCCGACAACCCGGCTGACTTGTTATCGCGGTCAGTCTCGCCAGTAGACCTTCAGGCTGCACGTATTTGGTGGAAAGGTACTCTTTGGCTCAGCGAACCAGAGCAAGAATGGCCGGAACAACAACTACCACCGCTCACATTTCAGGAAAAGGAGCATGACGATAAAGAAACGAGAAAAATGCCCCCAAAAGCATTGATTACCGTTCCTGTTTTCGTCCGCTCCGGCGACTTACCTCCAGGAAATCCAGCTCTGGATGAGCTTTTTATAAAGAGCCATGATGGCTAATTTGTCTCATTGCTCACTCGAAGATCGACTCTCAACAGCGTGCTGCGAATTGTTGCTCATGTTGGGCCTTTTTTGGCCAAGGTGAAAGATGTCCCCAATTTCATCGCCGCTTTGAAAGAAATTTGGCAGAGGGCAGATCCACAACGCAACAACATCAAACGGCCACTGCCTATTCCATCAGTAATTCTTGCGGCGGAAAAATAAGCTGCTCTGCTAGATCTGGTCAGGATTGTTTAAAGGCAGACCTATATTAAGGAGATAAAGGCGTTTCAGGAGGGCCTCCCGCTTCCTGCTTCGTCAGAAATCGTCCGATTAATGCCATTTCGGCATCAGCTAGACAATACTCTTCGTCTGACTGGTCGCTTAGCCAATGCTGCCCTGCAATTTGATGAAGGACATCAGCTCATCCTTCCGTACAACCATCGAATAGTTGCAAATGCTGGTCCACGATGCTCATCTTCGGACCAATCATGGCGGACTCCAACTCTGTTTGTCTGTTCTTATGCAAAAATTCTGGATCATCAAAGCACTGCGTGCAGTGAATTCGCCTTAGTAAGCTCGCGGCCCAGCAGCTGATGGGTACTCTGCCGGCCGTTAGGGTCACTCGAGCTCCACCATTCTCCAGAGTTGGCGTAGATTTTGCCGGGCCATATGTTCTTCGTCAATCTGCATCGACACAGGCTGCCCTGCGCAAAGCTAGAGATCTAAAGACCGTCTACAATAAGCCGAACACCACCATCAAGGCCTGGATTTCAATCTTCCTTTGCATGGTCACTCGAGCAATACAATTGGATGTTTTGAAAGGTCTCACAACAGAAGAGTTCTTGATGGCATTGGTACGCATGACAGCTCGTCGTGGGCCATGCCTGTCCATGTATTCGGACAATGGGACTAGCTTCGTGGGAGCCGACAATGAACTGATTCGTGTTCTTTCATCTTGGGAAAAGGACATTCCAACTGAGGAGCTTTCGCTTCTCGGCACGACATGGACTTTCATACCGCCGGCATCTCCATTCAAAGGTGGTATTTAGGAAGCCGCCGTAAAGAGCTTCAACCATCATTACAGGCGGGTGGCCGGAAATCGTAATCTCACCTACGACCAGGTCAATGACCTGTCCATACAGATTGAGGCTGTATTAAATGCAAGACCGCTCTTCGCCGATATCTGATGATCCATCAGATATCACGCCAATAACACCGGCTCATTTGGTCATAGGGCGCTCAACAGTTCAACGGCCTTATTCAGAAGATGACCACGAGATAGTCGACAACAGGCTGACCTTCTGGGGCCGTCAGCAGAAAATGTACTAGCAATTCTGGAAATCCTGGAAAGAAGATCGCTTCTCCTCAAAGACGCAACAAATGGTACCAGCCCCAGCGAAATCTTAAGGAGGTGCTAATGCAGGAGTAGCTGCTGTCAACAAAGGGGCGGACGGCCTGGTGAGGACCGTTTCTATACTGATTGCTGCAAGAAAAAAGGTGGCTGGAGTCTTCCAGATGGCCACTACTCTTCTCGAACGTCCCGTGCAGAAGCTCTGCATCCTGCTCCCCGATGGACTTGACCCTCCGGACGCCGTCCAACCTTTGGTTGAAGACTCCGCACCGGATGTTTATGAGCAGTCTTGTTACTCTTGTTTTCCATCACTACTCGTGTACTCGTGACAGCTTTCATGAATTATCTAAACTTTAACTTGAAATTTAACTTTTCCAGCAAATAAGCTCACATTTACTACATTTAATATAATTAATAATTGTCCTTTGCGTTTTTCGTTTAATTAAACGGTCTTCGAGCATGTATTCCGTCAGAAAAAATCCCACTAATTTACATACCCTAAAAGGTCCACTCGAATAATGCATTGCATAATTTGTCTTTTCGGTCGTCTCATAAATCCATCATCGCTGCCGCGTTTGCTGTGCCGGCCAGTCGCTGCGCGTTCTGTCGTTTGTGCCAAATAATTTATTTTACTTTTCGCATCTCTTCATTTAACGTGTACCACATCCAAGCCAAGTGTTTTGCTGTGGCACGAAACACACGCATCACGTCGAGAGCGCACACTGCAAAAGTCATGTTTTTTGCAACCCTAATTTGCATACATTCTGAACTTTGCCAGTTTCGGGCGTCAAATTAATATAAATTTACTGTGAAATATTATGCACAACATGTATTCAACAGCAAAAGTGCTGTGCAAAATAAATTAATTCCTCCCCGGTACTGCGCGTCGGCGTCAACGTTTTTGGCCGGGGTGTGTGTACGGAGACGAGGGTGTAAATTCACTCACACACACACACACATATATATATATAGTTTAATTTTCTGACTTGTAAACGAATTTCGGGCTCGAAATAGACAACAATTAGGCTCTGTTTGTTCGTCTGTTTGTTCGTGCATTTGATGAGAATTTCAAATGATTCTGTGATGCACTCGTTGTACACACACCATATATAAGAACGCATTTCAAATTTCATTGCAGACTTTGGTGTCTGACTTTAACTTGACTAGACACATAATTACAAAAGTATTCGCTCTATACAGGATTTAGTTTAAAACTATATATATATATATTTTATAACATTTAAATACATACTTAAAAACAAGACCAGGACTTTTGTGAGCTCTGCTTAAATAATTGCTCGTGCGCTTGTATGAGATCCGAATGCAGTGTACATTATTGTATTAGAGAAAAAGTTTTCTATGTGCACTGTAAACTCGATGTTTAATATATACACAACTTAACAAAAGTAACGAACTTTTGCTTGTCTAATATTATGTAAGTACAATGTAGACAGAAACTACATATATATAAAGGGTTTTTCAATAGGTGCGCTTCAACTTTTTTCCGATAGGTGCGCTGAACGACGCCATGTTTT
>JANSTU010050468.1:0-21568 GCA_027564075.1 Bolitophila hybrida
AGAACAAGGAAAAACATGGCGTCGTTCAGCGCACCTATCGGAAAAAAGTTGAAGCGCACCTATTGAAAAACCCTTTACGATGAGAACAGAAACTGTTGAACCGTTTCGCCATGGCTGGCTAAACGATTTGAATGTGTACACTTCTTTTTTTCTCTTTCGTCCAGAAAAACAGCATTTTTAATGATGGCAAAATACTTAGGTTTATAAGTGCAAGATATTTGCTTGAGATATAGCGCATTGCAGCGATGCAGATGCTTCATTTTCGTGTCGTTATGCACGAGAGATATTGAATTGCACAGACATATTTTTCTCGGACACAAACGTTTCGATTTCACAAAAATACCGATGCAGCATTGGTAATTTGTATATAATGACTTAATCGAGTGATATTTAATTGCAATCGCTCACAATGTTTGTGGTTACTTAATTTGCCTTTTATATGACAAAATTTCTTTCACCTTCTTACAGACATATATCTAAATAAATAAGATTTTAGAAAATACAACTAATATAAAAAAATAATAAACAAAACAAAAACTGAATTCCAAAACCAATTTCAATATTTAATTGTCCATACAAAACGGTGGCAAACTGCACAATATTACTGCTTGACTTATTCTCAGTCAGCCATGTATATAACAATGTATGTATGTATATAAGTACTCAATTTTCAACTGGCTCGTTTGCAGATTTGCAGACACATGTTTGAAAACATGACTTCATTCGTTGTGTTGTGTACTGCGTTCAATTATTATTAATAAACTTGTTATTTTAAGTGAAATAACAAAACAAAAATGCTGAACGATCGCTGATTTTAGAAAAATAGAATATAAGGTATTTATTTTTGACCGTTGTAAAGTCGGCAAATAAGAATGCTAAAGTTAACATTTTTCTAATGTTCTCAAATTTGTGTTATAGTATAAAACGATAATGATGTCTATACGACTACACATATGCTAGTTAAGCCAAGCATAGCATATAACGCACATAAACATTTTGCATAAAATACATAATAACCTTGAACTTATGGTGTAACAAAGAAAATATATAATTTCAGACATATTTAAACAAAGTCTTATATAAATAAATGTACAGACAATGCTACTTGTTTATACTAAATCTTGCTTCTAATGAATGTGCATTCTTGGTTTATTTTTCAAATAAATAAGAAACACTTGTTAGGCAGACAAGAATACAAAATATTTTGTATTTTATATGATATCCGGTCTTTATACTTGATATACAAATATGGTAAATTGTAATTATTAATGAAATGTATTAAACAAAACTGAGAAAAATAAATAGAAATGCATTTAAAATACAACGCGTGTGTTATTTCTTATTTGTTTTGATACATATGTCCTTGCATTGTTTTAATAATATATATTTTTTGTATTTATATTATTAGTTGCATTATCTTAGTCTAATTCAACTGAATCGGCTCTGCAATCTGCATATGGTTTTGACGTAGCGTCAGTGGCCAAAGCTCACGAAATTCAGGATATTCGTTTACATCTACGTAAATGCTACTCGCGTTGCATTAATCCACGAAGAAGACTTCGCTACTCTTGTCTGTGCTCGCGAAATCTAAGGAAGTCTAATTAAATTATACCTATTTTACGAATTGCTTGATTTCTCGATAAATCATAACATTCTCCACAATTAATTGATTATTTTCTTAATAAAAAAGCTTTAAAATTGATTTGTAAACTGGATTACGAAACATTTCTGAAAAAATATACACACATTTTAATCTCTCGGCATGAACTATGTATGGTTTATCGTTGCAACTATCTTATATCATCATTACATAAATAGATTTACATACAAAACAGTACGTACAAAGCAGCAGAACTTCGTTTGCATGATATGGATTCCGGCATTAAATGCATCGACATCCTGGCACTGCCCTTTCACAGGACCAATGCCTGCAGTTCGAATATCTTTTACTCTTAGTAGGTTCTGGATCAAGGTGTGGATGAAAAACTAATTAAAGAACTTTTTGTGCAATATCTAAACACGAAAATATATGTGCTAAAATATCAAAACCGGTGACATATCTTGGATGAGGTAATGTCACTGAGATCACTGCAGCCCTTAGAATATCCTACAAAAACTAAACTTCAAGAAACTCAGAATTGCGATAGGTGCACAATGATCGAATCCTCCATGCACTTACCCAGCCGTTAAATGTTACTTATAAAAATTTCTCATTTATTTATGGTAAATATTGACTCTCTAATATGAGTATTCTAAATCTTTATTAATAATTTTTTTTTAATTTTTGGATTTATTTTTACAAAGAAATTTGGACAAATACTTGTGACTGCAAGGAGTAAAAAAATCGGACCATTTGGCTATACGGCTCATTCGACCAAACGACCATTAGACTAAACGAAACGACTAGCCGAATTACGACCATTTCGGATAAATGGTATTCGGCCAAATGACTCATTCTGCTAAACGACATTCGGCTAAACGGACCATTTGTCTTAACGACCCATTCGGCTATATTACATTCGGCCAAACGACTCATTTTATTCATAACGAATTCCTTGTTAAGCCGACATCAACGTTTTTCCCGACACAATGAACTTTAGCGCATTGCCAGGCGTAAGGGTAATTGAACGATAAACTGACCATCAGAACATGGAATTTTTTTCGGAGAAAAGGGGAAATGTGCGTTTTAACTTTAAATGTATATTTTCTAAAATTATTATAGCGAAAGAATTCTCTTTTGGATCGAGGTAAACAATTAGAACGAATTCATTATTATTTTTTTATATATATTTTAAAATAAAAATGTATACAAATTTAAAAGGATTGGAGAATTAATTGTATACTGCTAAACTGAACATTTATATCCACAAAGATGTAAACTATTTACTATGAAAAAATTGGTTTCAGGCAATAGATAATGGCCACCGATCAAAAATTTAGAATTCAGCCAATAGATAATTTATCGTCCGGCTGAAAGCTCTGTGCCACGGGTTATGTTTTCATTAAAAGCACCGGTCGTTTGAAGACTTTTGGCAACTAAACCTCACAAAACAAATCTTAGTGGACAAATCGCACGATCTCGGTGGCCAGTTCTCGTCGCCTCTGCTTAAGAACCACTCGTTCATAACGTTCTTTCTAGCATGAGCTATATTGCTCGTTGCACCTGATGTTAAAACCACATGTCGTTGATATATCCAGATATCATACAATTTGGTCCAAAAGAAACTAGTTATCATCGACCGGTAGCGCTATCCGTTGACGGTAATGGCAATTTTCGTAATAATTTTCAAGCATTAATGGCATAAAATTAACTTTCCAATAATGGCAAAGTCATAGCACTTTCAATGATTTGTGGGTGTTTTAGTTTATTTCAAAGTCCCTGACAAAACAAAGCCTTATATTTAGCAAAACTCTTAGAATCTACTAATTAAAGTTTCGCAAGAAATCATATTAGCAAAACACAATTATACGAATCCAGAAGAGTTCACTTGAATAAGAATACCAACAATAAAGCACATCATCCAATTAGTCCAATTGCATAAGAAGTACACGGAAGATCAAGGTCGCGGCCTTTTCATTTGCGCGCGGTAAATAAATAACACCAATCTACCTGAATATATTGTATATACCACTTATATATACAATACAAACGGTGAAAAACCTTCTGTTCTGTATTAAAGTATTATGTTCATTAAACAAAAGTGCGTGAAAGCTCAACAAACTCATTCACTCTCTTCGCAGTGAACGTGCGCTCGAACTTCAATATCCAAAACAAAGGTGCAGTTAAATTGTTTTTTTTGTGTGTACTTGTATGCTGTCCGCGAATGATTATCTAAGTGTGCGAGCCAAGAGCCATAAAGGTATCTCCTATATGTGTTCGCGCAGAGAAACCAAAGTGGGTTCAATGCCCATTTCGTTTTAATGTTTATATACGTGTATTTATGCACTTTAGTAGGAATTAAACTATATACAACTACTTTATTGCATATGGTGTTTTTGTTTCGAATAGCAAAACTGCACACACAAATAAAGCATATAAGGTATAGAAACGAGTTTTTGCCAGAGCACTTTTGTCGCTTTTGTTTTCATTATATAATGTAGCTAATATTTAATATTGTATATATAGATTTATAGATGGAAGATAATAAAGATACAAATCTTAATTGGGACAATTTGTGTTTTATATATTTAGTTTATGTTGAAAGTAATTGGCCATTTTACCTTATGATTAAGATCCTGTACGTCCTCCAGGCTGACATCGCTGTACATGTCTTCGGTCGTATCACAATTTGAACTTCTTCCTGACGAGTTGAAACTCGATGATCTGTATAGTTGACTGAAATTAGCAGAAAATATAAATATATTAAATGAAATTAAAATATGAGAAAAAGTTAAAAATTTAGTCATATTATTATGGTTTTAATTATTTTATATAATTGTATTTTTAAAGTATATGACGCTCATATAGACGAGTTGAATTCATATAATTCTAACAGTTTGTATATAAAAAATCTAGTAATAATTTTTTTTTGTGTATATATCATTAAACAAGAACTAAATAGACAAAATTTAGTATAAATTTATCGTCTCAGTAAAAACAGCATTTAATATGTTTTTCAATTATAGACGCAAAAACTGCCGTATTCAACATAATATAAAAAATATAAACATTTGAACAAATTAAGCATTTAGTAGGTTTCATAAAAAGCTTTAAACCGTTAAAGACAGTGCGTTCAAAGCACACATATCGGTAAGGCAGAGCACACTGTTAAATATTACATCGATATTAGGAGCTTTATGTGTTTCGATAGTATACATCATGGCATTTTATGATGGTTTGTATGTATTGAACAAATTATAATATGAGTATTATAATACTAACCTCGCTAAGGCATTGGATCCCAGCTGACGTCGTCCTGGCCTAAAATAGAATTGAAATAATATAAATAATTGTTTTTAACAAACAAACAAACTTAAAACCGCACATGCAAACAATTTAAGCGAATAATATATATACATTTATTATATATATTTTAAATATTATATTTGTATTTTTAAATACTAGGTAAATTAATAGATTGGAAAGAGCCGACTATTAGATAGGAATCCAGATTCTTATTTTAAAATTTTGAATGATATATTTAATTAATTACTTTTTAATAGTGTGTGTTTTGTTAACATATTGTTTATTTAACTCTTTTGTCCAACTACTACCTAATTAGTATCAAATATTATTGAAAAAATATTCTATCTTTGTAGGGAGAACTAGAGAAAATAAATATATATATAATACATTTAAACTAAACTTTGCTACTTTTTATTTAGATTTTTTTTTTCGAATATTTTTCCTTATTTTTTTTCATGAAATTTACGCGGAAAGAATTAAAAAGCTAAATATTAGATAATTGATTTCTTAAAATAAAAAGAAAAAAAATACTTAAACTAAGCAAATATTTCTTTTTATTTTTCGAATAGTATAATTGAATTAGGAAATTATTTCTTAAATATTTCTTAAATATAGAATTTTAGTAAATAATGGTTTAATTTAAGCACATATTTGCATTAATTTTTCAGTATATTTATATGCGCTATTTTTATTTACACCTACATACAAATCAGTAACTTTTGGTGAGCTTTAAAAATTACAACTATATTTTCAGCTTTCCAGTAAATGCTGGTGTGAAATAATCGCATTATTTTCATGAATTACACCAACATTTACTTATTTTCAGTATATTTTAGTGAAGATATAAATCAGTAAATGTGATTTATGATCAATATTAGTCATTTTTGATGTTCAGTAAATGTCGGTGAGATATATGCGCATAACGAATTACACATACATAAGCAGTAGACGTGGAGCAGTGGTCTGGGTTAATGTCTCTTAACCCAGAGGCCGTGAGTTCGAATCCAGGAGCTGTCATGAACATGGACAGGACAGGACAAAATGTTGATGTGGTATTTTATTGTATTTTCTAAATTCAAGCACATTTTGGGTTGTCTCCAAATTGATATGTTTTGGCTATTGTGTTTTAATTGAAACATATTTAGATTAAAAATGTTAAAAAAATATGCACTTTTATTTATATTTGTGAGAAGTGCAAATTGTAATAAAATAGCCGTTTTCTCATAAAATCAAAGACAAATAATGTATGAAATAAATATTGTTTTTAAAAAACCTTATTACTATTTTCACCACCTTTTCCCAAAATGAAATGAGTAGAAAAAAAAGACCATAGATATCTTTTTTGTGTAAGAGATTGGGAAATATACTGTTTTTTACAATTTCCATCAATTGACGGTCATATATCAATAACCTTAGGGTCAACAATTTTTAGTTTTTACCACAAAAAAATAAAACAAATATTTCAAAACACACTATCAAAAAAGTCGTATTTTTCAATATAATTATTAAATCACCCTAGATTCGCTCAAACAAACTGGAAGGCGATAAAGGCTTTGGTCGCCAACCGCGTCCAGTTCCGCAACTGATGCTGATGCCCTAGGTCCTTAATAGAGATCACAGGAGTTTATATATAGAGAGATTCGCGTACGTGTGTATGGGACAAACAGTGGCTCAATATTCGGTTAGTTTCCCGGAAAATCGAATAAGTTCATTTCGAATGTAGCTCTGAAAGATGTTACAGTCACGTCAGAGTAAATGCTCCACCAGGAGTAGCGCAGCACAGAACAGTACATAAGCTTGACCTGGCCTGTCAAGTGAATCCATAGATAATGTTTAATGAACTATTATAATACTAGAATGTATGATGCCATTAAAAGAGTTTAATCAAACTATTTAAATCTCACCGAGTAAATCTCCAGAAGCTTGCTAGCTAATTATAAACCAATATAAATTTGTAGGTATGCACTTTACAATTATGTATACATCTGATCTCGCACTTTACATTCATATCTAAGCCGGCTTAGCAATTGAATTACGCATGACCATATAAACACAATAAACATTCCAAATGAAAATCTCAACACCATATGTAATTTGCATAATTTTGTACAGACACTATACGGTATACATGAATGTGTGTATACGATCATTTAGTGACATGACAGAATAATGACGTCACGTGTTTAGTGCATGCAAACAAACACACATAAAATAGCACATGGATTGTTTTTAAAGTACATAGTAAATTATACATACATACAATAACTCGTATTATTCATACAAAGTGAATTGTATTGAATTGAGGTCGTGCGTCGGTGTGACAGTAATTTCGAGCGAGTGTTTTACAGAATATGTATTTCATAATAAAAAAAACGAATTAATCTGAAAACAACGCATTTACTTGAAATGCTGAAATGATATTTAACTAATGTAAATTGTTTGCGTGATTTAAATCTATTTTACCTACATTGAAATTGTAATATTTTAATTTTGTTTGTTGAACGACAACTGCAGAATGCGTCAATGACCAGTATTCACGATTTTGCTTCTCTCAGACAAACTAAAAAACCGGTTCGTGATCAAATTTGCTAAATTGTAAAATGTCTAATTTTTCGAATGTAAATACAGCCTCAGAGATGCGAACGCATATACATTTCGAAAATGACGTGAGCTTGCTGAGCGTGTACGAGATACAAACATTCCACAAATAAATATTTAATGATGGTTTCTTTGAAATTATTATATACCCACACGGGTACACTGCGTAATTTACGATATTGTTGTTTTTTTTTTTCATCAAATAGTATTAATTGACTTTTACCGGAGACTAGAGTTATGTGATAATTATAATTTCGATGATAAGAATAAAACAGATTAGCACGTTTCGATCCAAATAGATATGAATTTAAGAATTACCTAATAAAAATACGTTTGTGTGAGTCAAGTAAGTGCATGCGAGCAGAGTGATTGTAATTTTGTACATAAAATTGGTTTTCATCAAGCCAAATCAAATCTTATATAAACTTGATTTTGAAAAGGATACTGAATAAAGTCTGAGTAAAAAGATACGAATGGAATATGAGCATTTTTGAAATGGGGTCAATTGGATCAGGGATTGAATAGTAAGGTAAAAAAAAAAAACAGAACCGAAATTATATTGTAATCTTGATGCAGCCTCTTGTTTTCGTGATTTAAAATATTGCTTTTTAAACGTTATATTTATTCCTCAACATATTTGCATTTGAGGTCGATACGGTTTTTCCACATTTCATTAACTAGTTCGAAACGTCCAAGCCTTCAAAATACAGCTCGGTTTCATCGACGACTTTATTTTTTGATCTAAATATCTTTCCCTGGAATCACCGCTTGGGGTAATAGATAATAGTCGCTGGGGGCCAAGTCTAAAGCATACGGATCAACCAAGTGGAATTGTAATTGGATAAATTTGGCCATCGTTTTCAAGGACGTGTGTGACGGTGCGTTGTAGTGATGGTGTTAACAATTGTCCATATGGGGACGTTTCGATTTATCTTTATCGATATTTAAATATCGAGATGAAAGTTGAAATCAATTAAATGGAGTATTACAATACGCTTTAACAATTGCAAAAATGACAAACGACCAAATATAATCAATAAATACGTAAATGGAATTGAATATTTGAACAGCTGTGCGAATGAGCAGATGTTAAAAGCAAAATAAATAATACATTTATAACTCGATAAAAGACAAAAAGAAATATTTATATTTAAAAAAAAAAAAGTACTTTATACTGTTCGAGTTATGTAATAAAAGTGAACAAAATATTTTAGTTTAATTTAATATGTGGGTCACTTTAGTATTACCCTTTTAAGTACACCGTAATAAAAAGATCGATTAGATACAAGCCACCCTGGACTGTAGCCATGTACGAATAATCGAGTAATATTAAATTATGTATGTTACTATTATTGTTATTATTTATATTATTTCGTTTATTTCGATTTTTAGAGACCGCCGTACCACTCCTGCGCTTAATAACTGCTTTGCAGCAAAGATTAAAACTAAAAACCCCTGGAATAGTCGTACAAAACTGTAAAAAGTTACGGCATATCCATATATCAATCAAATGTATATGATGAAAGAAAATTAGCGCGTCCGGTTTAGCCCATAGTCTTGTTGCTGAGTTGTCGCGTGGTTTTATGGTTGTGAATTTATTCCTATAATGCGTCTTATATTTCTTCTTGCCTGTTCCATTTGTAACAGGCGATATCCCAACGCACAACGCAGTTCAATCAAACGATTATTTCGATTTTGTTGGAGTAAGCGGCAGATAAATGTTCCTGCACTTGAGATTTATGAATATATCATATGCATATTTCGTCACAGTTTTGTATTTTCCCTCTTGTTTTAAAATTTATTGCAGTCTGACAAAAAAATAGTCTGAGTAGCGATTTTTATAGAGAAATCGATTGAAAACATCGTGTTTTATAGATATTTAAATGCGTTGTACATCATTGCTTTCTGAAATAAAAAAAAACTTAAATTCAGATTGAAAGAATGAAATGAATCCAAAACTGGAAAAAACGAGTGGTAACTCTCAAGTTATTTCTTTTTTCAAATTGCTATAAGTATAAATGCAATGTTTTCAGAAGAAACTATAAAATGTAACTTTGTTTAAGGAAATTCTATTTTTTATATATTTAATATTATACAAAAATAGACAACTCCGAACACTTCAAAATTAATTTATAATTGTTAACATATTGTTGTATGCATATGTTTTCTTAAAATGTAGGTTCCACAGCGATTATTAAGTCTATATTTTAAGCAAAAATTGATTAATCGAATTAATCGAATATTTTTCAACATCGCACATGGCCACTGCACGAACAACTCCACTGCTGCATGTATTTGTATTGCACCGAGCGACACCACTGAGATAGTTTCAAATTAAACATTGAGTTTCGATCTGTAACTATTTTCCTATTGATAATTTTGTCAATTTGCTTTTAAAAGCAATAAGTTTATTTATTCATTCTAACGCACAATATGATTACGGATTCTAAAGAGGGTCTTGAGTCAGCAGCACTCCTGCTGACTAAATACCTTCACTATATAAGATTCACCCGGGCCGGTGGAGGATTAGCAAACGGAAGATTTGCAAACGGGTTAGGGAGTATATTAACAAAGCTCGTAAAAAATAATCAGCGGGAACAGTTCTCATCAGAGCTCGGCAAATTTTTTTTTTTTTTAAATTAAAATATTTTAATTACTTGAAAGAGTAATCATTAGTTTACTTAACAAAATAATTACTATTGCGTCGTGATTCGCGAATATGAACAAAAAAAAGTTTTATGAATCCAAAATATTGCTTAACTGAGCTTCGCGGGTAGCTTGTTCCGTGCGTTTATACACCAGCGCACGCCCAAATAAGGTAATCCACCACGGTGCCAATACTCGCATGTAATTAAATTCAATTGTATGGTCATAGTACATTTAATTTAATCAAGGGCAATCAGGTCGACTCCGATTTAACGACACACCTGGCACCTGTAAATTAATCAATGTTCGCACAGGACGTGGCGTGGCCAACCGCCAGTCGCGATTGCGATACGAACCAAATGTCGACTGTGTCGTGTATCGTGCGTGTATCGTATTCTGATATGTCTGTTCGAGCCTAGGCGCCCGGTGGCCCGTTCCTCTGTGAAGGTGCCACTTCATTTAGTAAAGTAATGAATACTTCAAATGTAATGAATAAATAATTAAATTATTTTTCTTTGAATGAAAAATAATTATGTGTTCAATATATCAAATACTTTGTACAAAAAAGTTTACAGTAAGTAATGAATTTAAGTATTTGTGTATTCAATATTTACTGAATACTTTACTTCATTTATTCCATAGCTCTGGTTCTCAGGCTCTCATATAAAATAAAATGCTAAGCGCTCCTCTTGGCTTGAATTTTGTGTAGAACCTGAATAAACTTGCGAGTCGCATTCTATCAGAAACTCTGTTGGACTGTATATACGTATTAGCTTGAGTGTTTATATATATCTGCTCAATCCTAGTTACGGAAATATTGTTCTATCGTTTAGGTAGTGTCCGGCACTTAACCTTTCTAGGATACTCAGTCTGGGATCTCACCAGATCTCTAGACTCGTTGCATCTTCTTCCTCCTGAGGATATCGGAATATGTCAAGAGGTCTGGTGGATGTTAGGTTAACTATACCGAATATAGTCACGTGATGTTGTTATTTTATTTGTTGTTGTTGATCATTAAATATATTAATATTGCATTAATTAGAACTAAATGTATGCGTGTATTGGAATTAACCCAGAAACAGGATTAAAGCTTGGCTGTTTGTGTACATCTATTTTGCATGATTACAAGAGTTTTTAAAATACATACATTACAATAAAGCAAGATTAATTGCATCCCAATATTGTAAATTTTGATATTGTTATTCTCCAGGAATGACGCAAATGTTATTGGAAATTGTCTAAACGAGTTATTTTCCAACACTTTAATATTATTTTGGTAATAATAAGTTTATCCTAATACCATTTTAAAGTGCGACAGAATGAGTATATAGAACGTTTTTGAAGTTCTTTACATAATAATCACATCCACATATTATCTCTCGTTGTCAGGTATATAACTTATTACATCAAAATAAAATGTCTATGATCATATATATAAAAAACACTTGTGCTGCGAAATCTCAAGTATAGGTTATAACTCGAAAACTCGTTCACTTCCTTCTCGCAAAATGAAACCAAAAAAGGCACCAACCGAGACCGCTCACAGCACAAAACATATCAAAATGCGGACGATCGCCACTGATCGCGTGACTTCGCTTTTTGTTGGCGTTGTTGTTGTTACCGTGTGCGCAACCTAGATTTCCGTTTTCCAGACAAAACATGCAACAGATATAAAGTAAATAAATATATGCTGTGCAATGTGCATACAACCGGAGAGCATATATACATAGTACATAAACATTACATATTATCATTCAAGCACAGACAAAAATGCATCAATAATAACATGTGCGCATCGAGAAACGCTCATAAGAAATTATAAAATAAAAAATGTTTTCTGCACATTGAATACAATATTTATTACATATATAATAATAATTGTAATTTTTATATATGTACAAATCTGCTCAATCACAATATATATATACTTTTCTATTACGAATTATAATTATTAATTTAAATCTTGTGTATTTTCGATTGCGCAACATTGCACCGCTGCCACCAATTGCTATGTAGCTTGCTGTGCGCAAGCGGCGAGCGCATTGACAACCAGTTTTACACACATTCTCTCGCAGCGGTTAAATTCAATGTTTTGCGGCACAGCGGCCAGGCGACATAATATATATCGTGTACGCCAGGTAGTATATAATATATACGCAAGAAGTCTACGACGAATCCTGAGATCGACTGTCTGAGCTGAGAGACAACGTATACAATATTGTAGAAACACATGAAAATGACGCATAAGAGGTTTACAATTTCGTCCACTTTGTCTGGCTTCAATATGGTGTAGTTTAAGTATAATTTTAAAAAACATTTTTATAAATATATTTTCAAGTCTTTCTCAATTATTTTTTGGCCATTTAAACGATATACTTCTAATTCGTGCATTATGCAATTTCTATACACGCAAAACTATATAACCTTCTACCAACACTCACACATTCACTCCAATACAAAAATATGCTCTTGACACACCAACACAATAAACAATCTCACAAAAAAACACACACAGAATACAAATAAAACCATTTGTCTTGAACAAAATAAAATGACAAACTTCGAAATTCCATTTGTCGGCTGCGAATGATGGCGCATATGCTTAAAAATATTATCCATCGTTAGATATCTCGGTTAATCACATGCAATTAGCGGTTTCTGATTAGAAGTGTTAGAAGTTAAACAAATTCAATTAAATAGGCGCACATTTATTAGCACTGCGTATTCTTCGAGATATATGTTCACTACACCATTCCACTGTGTAATCCGGCGTTGATGTTGTTCAGGTGCATAATTAAACACAATTATCTAGATGAAAAACAACAATAAAACACTATCAATTGTATTTAGTCGAGAGCACAACCGACGACGATAATAAAATATGGTGTTTTCAACGGAACACGGTACGGGCAACTGACTAAACCACCGTACCAAACTATAATAATACACCGCATTGGATTTAATATACGTCAGAAGAGAGTGTATATATTTTGTGTATAAATGTATATGTGAGATATGCATAAAGGTGGGCGCGCAGTCGCGGATTATATCATTTTTGATTTGAACGCGAGCAAACGAAGAGCGAGGCGGCGCGTATAGCTTTTAGACGAGAATGTGAGCAGAGAGTGAAGTGAGTGGCCACAGGTAATTGATAAATGTAAGGTAAATTGGCTAAAAGTTGAACGCATTCGAATTTCGAATAAATCGCTCATGGTTCTTGTCTGTTTACACTGATAGTACAGGGGGTATCATTTAAAATATATGTAAACAAATTATTATAAATTTAAATAATTCGTCACCCAGACTTTTCTTATAAAACCAATTCAATATTTTTCAAATCTCTATATTTTATCGTTTCAAAACGGCATTGTGAGCAGGTGAATTGTGGTACAGTAATTACCAACTTTCCAGATAATTACGTCGAATTAATTCAACGTCATAGAAGTTTAAGGTAGATTACTACCATTACTTTTTGGCCACTTGGTATTTATACCAAGGGTTTATTGCACCCCGAGGTTCTTGCAAGTGCTAAGGTGCTAATTCTAAAGCATTGCTTTGATTTTTGATGGAGTTGATGCTCTTTTTGGTTTTCTATTCACTGGAAGATTTTTAGGCAAAAATTTGGCGCTTCGTTTCGGGATCATATTGAAAGCACCACATCGTTTCTTTGGTTATAATATATTTATATAGATAATTATTTCTTTGGAGTGTATTAAACGATTTACCTATCTTTTGCCCAAATCCTTCTTGATGGCCATTTGACATGATATCAAAATTTAACTTGCGTTAAAGTAATCTTTTTAACAATGCATAATTTCGGTATTAAATGATAGCCTTAAAACATTCATACTATTGAAGTTAGAGATAATTGTACGGGGAGAAGTTTGTCAGATGGGCAGGTTTGTAAGATGGACACGTTGGCAACCTCGCGATCGTAATTTTTTGTGACTTCAGTTTTCATGAGATTTGTAAGTGGAAAGACAAACGGGAGCTGGTCAGATACTCAAACATTTTTTACCAGGCCGGCGTAAAATATATATGATAAATTGTGTTAAAATCGAATCTGATTTATTTTTTTACATATAATTTATTTTTGCATCGAAGCCGACGACCAATGTGTATTAGATGCTTAAACGAGACTGATTGACGTAGCAAATTGGGTAGGCACAAAATACCAAGAAAACAACAATTACCAAGGTCGATTACCATATACGGGGCAGGCATCGCAGATTATTAAACTCCAATCTAGTCTTTTCAACTCGGGCGAAAACATAACTAGCTCAATTATTTACCGATTGACTTGAAATTTTGACAGTATCTTTCATTTTTAATGTTGCATGTTACGTTTTTTATAAACATTTTTATTGCATATTTTTAGGCAAAAAAGCAATTTTTTGTTTAAACGTCTAACATTTTTGTATGTATAATTGAAAAAACATGTTTTTGTCTCAAAGTCACAATTGGAGCAGAAGCCTGTCCGTCTGCGGAACTCTACATTGATAGTGGGCGTTCTGTCTACAACCTGCTAAACCGCCATTTTGTTTTCGATCGCCAAAAATATTTTTATCTAAACACATTTTGTTCGTTGTTTTCCCGGATTTTATTTTAAATTACGTGATTTTTCGACGCTCTAAAGTTTTACTTTTCAAATAAGTTTCTTTTTAAATAATTCCAATTTGGACGCAAATTATGGGCAAAAAGGCTTAACAAACATAGCTCTCACCAATCTAATGTGTTTTTCATTGAATTTATTGACTTTTTAGCATTTTTTCGAGAAGTGTTCTCTTTCAAATGTCCTTTTTTTTTGTTATTTGACTTTTCAAATAAGTATCATCAGCAAAGTTTTAGCATTTTGCATCTTCTATCTATAATTCCAATTTTGACGCAATTTATGGGCAAAAAGGCAAAACAAACATACCTCTACCCTACCTTTTTTGAGAGATAACTTCCTACAATTCATTCCTGTAATTTTGAGAAATTCGGCACAGTTCTGATTTTTTTTCAAAGTAAGCTTTTTGTAAAGGTCAACTAAAGAGCTTTTAAAATCAATAAAAAATATTGTTAAAAATGGTCAACTCGCTGAGTTACAACGTAAAAAAGAAACAAAAATTAAACAATGCAAAAAAGAAAATATAGTCTTAATTTTCTTCGTCATGGGGCAGCTAACTTACGTTTTAAGCTCGATTTACATTGTGCTGACAGCTATTACTTAAGTGTGAGCGAAACAAGAATTTAAAAAAAATCGTGCAATATCGGCAGAGAAAGCGAAACAATATTATGGTTAAACGATAAGTTTAGTTTCAATATCGAAGTATATCGCTTTCTACCGCATCTAGCATTCCGTTTTAGATTTCCGCAACGACGTGCAGCACAATGTTAATTCAGCATTATTCGGTAATCTCGTAGCACTTTTTAAAATTGTCTAAACAAAGTCCCGAAGTCTTATGTTTTTTTTTATTATTATTATGTGGCTGCCATTTCTCACACATGCACTTTTGGGTAAACCTCAGTTGGTGATACTCCCCATATACAATACCATACAAATGATGTCGAATTTATCCCTCTTTGCACGTTTATCAAAATGGTATAGGCATAAAATTGAACACAAACTTTTACGAGCACCCTGTTTTCTACACAACATATACACATAACTAAGCGAGCACATATAATGTATGCCAAATCATAACAAACTCACACACCCAAATTACATTATAATTGTGTGCACCTCAACGTGAAAAGGTAGAGATACATATACTATTTTTTTTTAATATATTGAATCACGTTTTTCTGCGGATGACTTGTACGAGTTCTGCATGACATACCCGACGGCTCGATATACAAAGTATACAATTATATAGATAATAGATTCCATTTGCGTGCATATATTTAATACTATTTGCTTGAGATTGTAAGTATATGTTTCCGGAAACAACAGTGTAGTGCGGTACCGTAATTTATGTCCATCACTTGTTTTCAGTATGCATATATTAAAAAAAATGTGCTCACAATGATATACAAAAAATATATTCTTCTAACATCTAAACAATGTTCTATTCTATACAGATACACTGTCACAGTAATTAAAATTTTATTATCTGTTTATTTCACTGATACACTGTTAATCAACGTAATATACAAACGAAAAAACTGCGTGTGATGATAAGTATAAGATTTTATAAACAATAAATACAAACACTCACATAATAATTGTCAGAAACGCTAATTAAACGCAAGATATATCTTTAGAATTTAGTTTTATATATATACGGTAGAAATAAAATTATGCACCGATTAAGAAAATGTACCGTGCGCGACCGAGTCTCTTAATGACAATAGCGTTTTAAGCGAGTGGGCTAAATGTCACACAACGAATATAGTAGAAAACATGGAATGTTTATGAGCTCACACTGACTCACTGTTGTACAAAGATGCATCTTCTGAATACCATCGCAGAATTGCGGTATTTTTTAGTTAAATTATTACAAAATGCACTTTGATCTTTCTTTTGCAAGCGGAGGTTATAAGACGAAATGGATGCGCCTTAGCCACACACCACACATAATCACAGTGCGACGAGATGTGCGGTGAACAACAATGACACAAACGCGCATGAAAGATTATATGCGGGATTGCAGCGAAAAGGTGATATTTCCGTTGATTGCATTATGTGTGGTACGGCTCGGCGTGTTGTAATTGCTGTAACGGTATGTGGAACGAGTTTCGGGTTATTTGTGGTTGAAATATACGAGATCATGAAGAATGCAACATTTACACATTTTATCGATGATATTTGTGTTTTGGATTTTAATAATACAATTAATATGTGGCTTCAATATATTTTAATTAAATTTAAATTTAAATTTGTTTTGAGTTTTTAATACATAATTATTTTTGACATTTGAAAATAATTATATTTAAGAAAACCAAACACAATTACAGCCCAACCACAGCAAATCATTAAAACGCGTGACATTTCGTTATTTTTATTTGTGAATCAGAGTTCAAAAACCTTGAAACTATAATAATAAGATAAGAAAAGAACACAGAGGTACGCTACTGGTGACTAGTTCGTAATAACCTATTTAGTTGTTTGTTTTTTATTTATTTCAGTAATGGGAACACAGCATTAGATTTTTCGACCAGGCCCGCGATGAAAAAGTCGTAGTAAGTTTGAGATTGACATACATAATGAAATACTCTCGGCAATCTTTCAATGAGTTGCAAGTCATATATACGAGTACTTATCGGAAATTGTAATTTATTATTTACAACTTTGGATATTAAAACTAATTTGCCAGCATCAATAACTATTGACAATTTTTATTAATACTTTTTTCTTTCATCAATATATTATTGTTTATTTACATATTAGGTAATTAAAAAAAAATTATGCATTCACATAAGATATACATATAACCACTAATTTGATATTTTAACAAATTAAAGTTATATATATTTCAAATACTACAACTTTATCATACAAAATAACAACTTTAAAATTAGCTGAGAATGATTGCCTAAAGTTGTTTATTAGTTTTATATATTACTACTTTTTTCGCTTGGCAATCCTCGCTGTTATTCCCTATCGCTTTTGGTGATTCAAACGCCCAGTTAGGGTCAACCAAATTATGCAAAACTCTAAAAGTGACGAAAGTTGACGCTCAAACTAGGCGTTCCCGGCGGCGTCCACTTAAAAAAAATAAAGGTCACTTTTAGATTGCTAGAATTAAAATCCCTGAACATTTCTTTTTAGATTTAAGATTTCATCTCAAACCCCAATTATATTGGTATAAAGCCGTTAGATCTTATTTTTTAGACCGTAAATCTGAAGGTTCCATCTGTAAGACCATTTTAGAATAACTTGAATGCTTATGATATTTTTCCCCAAAAATGTATAGTTTTGAGTATTCTTTTTTTAATATCTTATCAAAATTTAGTAAATTTTTAAATCCTGCAAATTAACAACAATATAATTTCATAGAATGGTTTATATTAACTACAATATTATCTACATAATAAAAGAGTACGAATAAAGCGTCTGTAAATAATAATTCAATTTGGTGCTTCTAAAAATTCAAAATTATTCTTCTATTAAATAAATATCCTTATTATTTAACAATGTTGATTTGTAAACACAATTTTCGGAGAACAATATTAAATTATAAGGAGCATAATTAATTAATTCGCTGGACGATTTATTTTTACCGCTTAATAAACTACTTAAAGGCAAATAAACTAAAAAGCTTACGATTAACGATTATTACAACATATATAATATAAACTAAAACTACCCCATATCCATTTTACATAATCCACAACAACCCTGAAAATGACCAAACAAAAATCAATGCCACACTTACTATTATAATTATTCAGAAATGCAAAGGTAAAAAACGTAGGTATAAATAAGATTATTTATTCTCACACGCAAACCGCTCCACTATTTCGTAGAACTGCAAAAACTACCAAGAAATCGCACGATATTAAACGGTACAATTACTGTGAGCAAATTAGGAAAACACATAAATCTTCTGTGTGTGTGTGTGTGTGTGCGTCTCGGAAATCTGTGATTTCTATTTTAGATAATAATACACCGAATCACAGATGTGTGTGTGTATATATAAAATATATAATTATATGTGCGTGCAAAATAAACAGTTTAGTGTGCAAAGATTACCGTCGAACGATAAAGAAAAAGCCAACAAAAGAAGAGTAGAGAGGAAAAGCGGAAAATATGTGTATATATTTAATTAATAGCCCTATGCGTATGTGCCAGTTAGATAGATATAGTGAGATAGGCCCCATAAAATACACCAAAATATAGAGTGTTATATAGTGGATTTATGTGTTTGCTTACTGTCTCATGGAGCCCCAGCGTCTGTTTGGCAAGGTCTCATGGCTAAAAACAAACAAGAAAATGTCAGCAAATTCGTTTGGCACTCGATAGAAAATATATTTGTGACCCATTTTCTATATAATGAATATAACAAATCGTTTATAAATATAAAAAAACCCTTCACCAGAAAACAAAATCTAATTTTCATGCACAACTGACTAATCTGACTTAACGAGCTTTACAAAACAGATAGCCTACCTTATAGGCGTTCTGCGCAAACTTGTGCGCGACCAAGTATGCCGTGAGATGGAGTTGCGTTCGTCGTCGCTGGTGTACATACAATAAAAAAAGATTTTTTGTATAAATTAGATGCACACATGGAAAAAACACTAATGTTTATGTAATGACCGGTTTGTTTGTACAGTGTCTTAATGAATCACCGAGAGCACTAGCATATATATACTATAATTTATGCATAAATTGTATATCTATGCAGTTATGTAATCATTATATATATAGACAATGCTTAGCTAGTATAAATAAGAAGACATTGTACAAATGTACATAAACGGAGCGCTTTGTATATTACCGAGCGATTTGAGTGTACATATTAGGAAATGCGAATCGTGTGGCGCTGAGGAAAATACCATAAATAACACAATAACAGAAAGTTCATTAAACTTACGCGATCGGTGTGGAATTTAAATGTGGCGCCAGTTCCAGATCGACACCACCTCCGTCCGGTGCATCGCCGAAACCCTCGAATGACTCACCGTCCGATAGTGAGGAGCATTGCGACTTTGGCGCTTCTGAAAAAAATACATAAAGTATATCAAGTACTGTGATATAATATGACATTTCTCTGTTCATTGCGTTCTACGACCGAAATGTTGAATTATCTTGTTAAGTCGTTTTAATTAAAGCAATTAAAGTGGTTAGCCTTGACCTGTTAGAGTACGTTCAGTACTTGCGAATTTGTACTAGTTATATTGTCTTTATCGACATTTAGTTTTGGTTTTATTTGTTTTTTAAAACTTGTTTTAAATGCTTACCTGTGCTTGGTGGACTGGATGCATCGGAAAGACCGGTTTCGGGAGTGACTGACAGCATAAAGGCCGGTCTCTTTGCCGGTGATTTACTTGGCATAGGGGCCATCATTACCGTATAAAATCAGCGTTTCTGCAAGAAATAAAATATTTACAATTAGTGAAATGTTTTTATGGTGAATGTTCAGAATTTCGAAAGGAACAATAATTTAGATACAACATCAGTTGTGTTGTGTAACTGCTCATGCCTTTTTCTAAATTTCTTCTAGAACAATAAAGTTAAACTTTTGTGAAACTGTTTTATTATTTTAAGAAAATGTATAAGTCAAGAGTTTGTATGAAAGTTGGCTCTAATGCAATGATCAAATAAATATTTTTTTGTATTGTAGTCTTAAATCTTATTGTCATAATTTTTGTTTTTTTTTATTGGTTTCAGTTTTGTATTTTATCCAAGTTGGCATACCATAGTAATGTAAATACAAATAATATGTTGTTTAAGGTAATAATAAAAGTAATAATAAAAATGAAGTAATAATAAAAAAATAAATATAAACACACCTGAAACTCCTTTAAGAGACTTTTAAATGTGTATCATTACCGATTTTTCTTTATTATATCAACACAAAATTTATTTAAACTAAAAAAAAAATTCTTAGAAAATATTGTTCTCTCTTTTTTATCTGGAAACTTAAGTATAATTTCTAAAGATCCTAAAATGTTACGGCTGTTTGCCATCTCTTTACCATCCATAATTAACCCTTCTAAGCCCACCTACTATACCCACAAATACAAAAAATTACACTTTTTCCTTATCTTATGAATAGAATTATATCTTTAAATTGCATTTTTCTATAATTTGGGTCAAACATAAAACTCCATAAAAAGGTTAGGGGTTTTTGCCCCCAAAACCTTGTACTACAAAATGATCAGCGATAAAATGTGATGCAGTTGGTGACTAGATTCAAACTTTTGAGGATAATATTATGTCCTTGTTTGTAATAAAGAAGCTGATAAAAAAAAGTTTTTGCTTGTTTTTCGGTCTCTAGAATGACACCTACATCAATTTAAAAATAAACGCTGAACGAAAAAAAAATATTTACGCTGTAATAAGCTTATTGTTTAAATCTAGTTGACAATGAAATTGAATTTGCTAGTTATGTTATTCTGTTTTGTGTCATTTACAAATCATGATCTACGGATCAAACCATTTTTTGACTGAGTTGACTTAAACATAGGCGATTTAAACGAGAATATTCTTTAATCCAAACCCAAACTGTAGGTTTTCTACAAATCTTTTCACAATATTTCCTTCATCTTATTTCGCATATACCCACTCACTTTTATCCAGCCGGCTTCTCCGTTATTGACCTTTCATTCACAAACTATTCCAACAATATTGTCATTTATACCCAGATGAATACAAATCTGTCTAGAATGATGAATGAATGAATAATCATTAGACAGAATTGTCCGGTTTGTACGTGGGTACCTACCATAAGGTATACCCCACGTCCCCCCTGGGAGGGCTCGATATAG